>CAUYRT010104941.1:0-13833 GCA_963574885.1 Lepilemur ruficaudatus | reverse complement strand
CTGTCTGTGGAGGTTTGCATATTCTGGAGATTTCCTATAAATGGGGTCTTTGTGTTGCTATAAATGGTTACCTGAGACTCAGCAATTCATGTAGAAAAGAGATTCGTTTGGTGCAAAAGTAATTGCTGTTTCGGACAGTGAATTTTAAATCATTATAACTAGACTCAAACACATCTTTATTAATCAAAATAGGAACAATTACAATCAATACATTTTTGCCAATGATAAATAAGTTTGTTTATTCCTGTAGCATAAAAATCCATGCTTTGGGATTCAGTGTACTCTTGGAAAGCATTTTCTGCATCCTCCTAGTTGTGGAAGCGTTTTCCCTGCAAGAAGTTATCGGGATGCTTGAAGAAGTGGTAGTCCATTGGTGAGAGGTCAGGTGACTGTGGCAGATGAGACAAAACTTCGTGGCCAAATTCGTTCAACTTTTGAAGCATTGGTTGTATGATACGTGGTTGGGAGTTGTCGTTGGGAAGAATTGGACCCTTTCTGTTAACCAATGCCAGCTACAGGTGTTTTGGTGCATTTCATGGATCTGCTGAGCATACTTCTCAGATGTAATGGTTTCACCAGGACTCAGAAAGCTGTAGTGGATCAGACTGGCAGCAGACCACCAAACAGTGACCATGACCTCTTTGTGATGTAAGTTTCACTTTGGGAAATGCTTTGAAGATTCTTCTCCATTCAGCCACTGAGCTGATTGTCACCAGTTGTTATATAAAATACACTTTTTGTCACACGTCACAATCCAATTGAGAATTGGTTCATTGTTGTTGCATACAAAAAGAGGGGACAACACTTCAAAATGATGATTTTTTTGACTTTCAGTCAGCTCATGAGGCACCCACTTATGGAGCTCTCTCACCTTTCTAATTTGCTTCAAATGCCAAATGAGCGTAGAATAGTCGACTTTGAATTCTTGGGCAACTTCCAACAATGCTAAAACCACAATTAATTTTTCACCAACTAATATATTTGAGCCACAGTTCTGCAGGCTGTACAAGAAGCATGGCACCAGCACCTGCATCTAGTGAAAGCCTCAGACTGCTTCCACTCCCAGCAGAAGTGAAAGGGAAACTGGCATATGCAGAGATCACATGGTGAGAGAGGAAGCAAAAGAGTGAGGAGGTTCCAGGCTGCATTTAACAATCAGCTCTCATGGAAACTAATAGAGCAAGAACTCACTTATTACTGCAAGGAGAGCACCAAGCCTTTCATGAGGGATCCACCTAAATGACCCAAATACCTCCCATTAGGCCCTGCCTCCAACATTGGAGATCAAATTTCAACATGAGTTTTTGTAAGGCCAAACAAACCATATCCAAACCATAACATTCTGCCTCTGGTCCCCCAAATCTCATGTCCTTCTCACATACAAAATACAATCATCCCTTCCCAATAGTACCCCAAAGTCTTAACTTGTTCCAGCACTGACTTCAAAGTCTAAAGTCCAAAGTCCCATCTGAGACTCAAGACAAGTTCCTTCCAGCTGTGAGCGTGTAAAATCAAAAACAAATTATTTGCTTCCAAGATACAACAGTATAACAGACATTGGTAAACATTCTCATTCCAAAAGGGAGAAATTGGCCAAAAGAAAGGGGTAACAGGCCCCACACAAGTGTGAAATCCAGCAGGGCAAACATTAAACCTTAAAGCCCCGAAATAATCTTTGACTCCATGTCTTGCATCCAGGGCACACTGGTTTGAGTGGTGGGCTCCCAAGGTCTTGGGTAGCCTCATCCCCATGGCTTTGCGGGGCAAAGCCCACATGGCTGCTCTCATGAGTTGGCATCCAATGCCTATGACTTTTCCAGGGTGAGATTGCACATAGCTAGTGGCTCTATAATTCTTGGGTCTGGAGGATGGTGGCTCTGCTCCCACAGCTCCACTAGGCAGTGCCCTGTTGGGGACTCTCTGTGGGGGATCCAACCCCACATTTCCAGCTGGCATTGCCTTAGTAGAATCTCTCTGTGGGGGCTCTGCCCCTTTGGCCCACTTCTTCCTGGGTACCCAGGCTTACCCATACCTCCTCTGAAATCTAGGTGGAAGCTGCCAAGCCTCCACTACTGTAGCATTTGGAATGCCTTCAGAGGTAGCACCACGTGGGCACCACCAAGGCTTACTGTTTGCACTTTGTGGAGCGGTGGTCCAAGCAGTATCTGAGGCCCCTTGAGCTACTGCTGGTGGTGGAGCAGCAGGGATGCCAAGAGAAATATCCTGAGGTAGTGCAGGGCAGCCCCTGAAACCATTTTAGGCCTCTGGGCCTGTGAGCGGAGGGCCTGCCTGAAAGATACCTGGAGTGCCTTTGGGGCCTTTTTTCCATTGTCTTGGCTATTATCACCTGGCTCCCTTTCATCTGTGCTAATCTCTCTAGCAAATGGTTGCTCTGCAGCCTGGTTGGATTACGTTCCTGAAAATGCTCTTTCTTTCTCTAACACATGGCCAGGCTGAAAATTTTCCAAATTTTTATGCTCTGCTTCCCTTTTAATTATAAATTCCAACTTTAAGTCATTCCTTTGCCGCCATATCTGATTGCAATCTGTTAAAAGCAGCCCTGCCACTTCTTGAAGTCTTTGCTGTTTAGAAATTTCTTTCACCAGATACCCTAGGCCTGTGGTCCCCAAGCCCTGGGCTGTCACCCATTACCAGTCCATGCATGGCCTGTTAGGAAATGGGCTGCACATCACCGCCTGAGCTACACACTACCCTCGCCACGATACCCTCTCCCCTCCCCCGTCCATGGAAAAACTGTCGTCCATGAAACCGGTCCCTGGTGCCAAAAAGGTTGGAGACCACTGCCCCAGGCCATCACTCTTACCTTGAGCCTTCCGCAAAGCTCTAGAGCATGGACACAATGCAGCCAAGTTCTTTGTTAAGGTGTAACAAGGGTGCACTTTGCCCCAGTTCCCAATAAGTTCCTCATCGCCATCTGAAACCTTGCCAGCATGGCCTTTTACTATCTATATTTCTATCAGGATTTTGGTGACAACCACTTGACCAATCTCTAGGAAGTTCCCAACTTTTCCTCATCTTTGTGTCTTCTTCTGAGCCCTCCAAACTCTTCCAACCTTTGCCCATTACCCAGTTCCAAAGACACTTCCACATTTTCTAGTGTCCTTATGGTAACGCCCCACTCCCCAGTATCAATTTTCTGTCTTTGTGTTGCTATAAAGGAATGCCTGAAGCTGGGTAATTTATAAAGAAAAAAAGGTTTATTTAGTTCACAATTTTTATATTGTGTTTCCATTGACAAATTTCTCTCATTATAGTTATTGATACTGTTCTTTTTCTTTTAATCTATATACTGGTATTAATAGTGATTTATACCATCATTGCAGTATTACAATATCTTGTAGTTTTCTTTATATTTCCTTTTTAGCAGTGAGATTTAAACATGCATATGTTTCATGTTATTGTTTAGTGTCTTTTCATTTCAACTTGAAGAACTCCTATTATCACTTCTTGTAAGGCAGGTCTAGTGGAGATGAAGCCCTTCGGTTTTTGTTTTTCTGGGAAAGTCTTTATCTCTCTTCCATTCTTAAAGAACAGTTTTTCCAGATAAAGTGTTTTTGGTTGGGTTGGTTGGAAAGTTTTTTTTTTTTTTTTTAGTACTTTGACTATATCATTCCACTCTCTCCTGGCCTGCAAGGTTTCTGCTGAGAAATTTGCTCATAGTCTTATATGTGGCAATTCACTTTTATCTTACTGCCTCCAAATTCTCTTTTTGTTTTGATTTTTGATAATTTAATTGTAATGTGTAATATTGTAAACTTCTGTGGGTCCAACCTTTTTGGAGACCTTAGGGCTTCGTGAATTGAGATGTCCACTTCCCTCCCTAGATTTGGGAAGTTCTCACACGTTATTTCTTTAAGTAAGCTTCCTTTCTCTCTCTCTTCTCCTTTTAAGACTCTTATTATGTGTATATTATTTTGCTTGATGTTGTCCCATAAGTCGCGTATACTCTCTTCACTCTTTCTCATTATTCTTTTGTTCCTCTAACTGGATAATTTCAAATGACTTGTCTTCAAGTTCATTGATTCTTTCTTCCATGTGATTGAGTCTGCTATTGAAGATATTTATTGAATTTTTCAGTTCAGTCATAATGTTCTTCAGTTCTGGGATTTCTGTTTGGTTCTTTCTTATGGTTTTTATTTTTTTATTAAACTTCTAATTTTGTTCATGTATTGTTTTCCTAATTTTGTTAGTTGTCTACCTGTGTTCTCTTATAGCTAACTGAGCTTCTCTAAAAGATTATTTTGAAATCTTTGTCAAGCATTTCATGAATCTTCATTTATTTATGGTTGGTTACTAGAGCTTTATTAGCTCCCTTTGGTGGTGTCATGTTTGCCTGACTCCTTGTGATCTTACGTAGTCTTGCATTGGTGTCTGTGCATTTGAAAGACCAGATACCTCTTCCAGGTCTTCAGTTGAGTCCTCAGACAGTGGGCCCATTACCAGTGCTGTGGACAGGTGTGGATCCAACTAGGTACCTGGGCAGGCAGCATTGCCTGTGGACAGGGGTGGAGTGGGCCTGGATCACAGGGCTGCTTCAGGGTCCCCAGTTGGACTTATAGTTGGCAGGCTTGTTATGAGGGCACAGATGGGCACAGCTTCTACCGTATCCCTAGGCAGGCAAGATTGCCTCAAGTAGGATTGGAATCAGGTCACAGGGCTGCTTCTGGGTCCACAGTCAGGTCCAGTTGGCAGAACTGTTTCTGGGGGCATGGCTCGCATCAGTTTCCTGGGCAGGAAGAACTGCTCCCAGATCATGGTAGTGCAGTACTAAATCTGAGTACAGGGCTGCTTCAGGGTTCATAGTAAACAGGCCTGTTACTGGTGGTGCCAATGGGAGTTGTTCCTCCAGATCCTTTGACAGGGCTGGTGGCAGGACCATATACAAGCAGGGCTGGAGCCAAGTACACAGGATGGTAGGCTGCTTCTGGGTCCACAGCCAGAACCATGGTTGGCTGGCCCACCACCAGGATGTAAGCCTGCCTTATCAAAGCAGCCATCCTCAGTCTTAGGCTACTCTAGGGTTTCTCAACCTCCTATTTGGATCCCAAAGCTCCCACAAAGGCACTTTTGTCCATAGACGGCTGCCAAATCATTATTCCCATAAGAGGATAAGAGCTAGGGACCTCCTATTCAACCAACTCACTGATATCACTCCCCTGGTACTATAAAATTGCTTCCAGGTGATGCTGCTGCTGGTGGTTTGTGAACCATGCTGGAGTATCAAAGTCCAAAATGGCTTCCTCAATTTTTATGAGCCTTTTATGGGAACCCAAAGTGGAAAAACTACTTCCTTTACCCCAGATCTAATCTCTCTTGTTCCACTCTCCTTCCTGGTGCTTTCCTCTTTTGTGTATACCGTCCTAACATCTGTCTGGCCATAATTGTTTTATTTGGATGTTGGATGCTCTTGAGAAATGCACAAAGCAAAACTAGAAGGAAGATGTGATTGGGAGAAATTGCTTTACACTCTGCATTCACTTAGCATGTATTTGTGCTAACCCCTCCCTACAGGTATTCTTTGGCAATGTGGATTCGTCTGGGATAAAACACAATATTTTTAACCCTCCAATTATTGCTCGGTACATCCGTTTGCACCCAACTCATTATAGCATACGCAGCACTCTTCGTATGGAGTTGATGGGCTGTGATTTAAACAGTAAGTGCCAAGTCATCCCATATCCATTCCTCACCCAAACATGGGTAAGGTGACTAACTTTCCTAGTTATCCTGAGACTGGGGGAATGGAGTCCCAGTCTCAGGACACAGAACTATCCGTGCTAAAACCAGCACAAGCTTAGATAAAGCCAGGTTTTTTTTACCCTAACCATGGGATTCCCCAGAGGCAGCCACCTCCTACGCTACTATTAACAAGGAAAATCAAACAGAGCTGAGCAGAGCTGTACAGAAAACAGGGGCATGTTAACAATAATTGAATCTCTGCAAAAGTTAATGCCTGAGAAATGATGTCATGATGACAACAGCCCTAGAGTATAGCTGGAGACAGCCCAGTATAACCTAGGATGCAGACTGTCCCTGTGATAACATTCTCCATTCATTTCTTTGAGGTTGCAGCATGCCGTTGGGAATGGAGAGTAAAGAAATATCAAATGCACAGATTACTGCCTCATCCTACCTCACCAATATGTTTGCTACCTGGTCTCCTTCACAAGCCCGACTTCACCTCCAGGGGAGGACTAATGCCTGGAGACCACAGGTAAGAGACAACAGACTTACCATTTAACTGGTCCAGAGAAGGGAGTAGTGGTTGGGGAAAAGCAGGGGAATCCCTTGATTATTTCTTCAGAGGTATTTCTGTCAACTGTTATTCCTACAAATAGTGTCAGGGAAGGCTGACTATGGGCAGGCAACCCACAGGCATTTAGTGGACGTGCCATGTGATTTCTCATAGCATCCTTTGGGGAAAATGATCCCTAATTGAACCTCCTGGAAGAAGAATCTCTATATCCACTACTGGGCTAATATCTGTGAAAGAATTGTAGGAGCTAAAGTATATTTTACAGATAAATATCAACACTTAGCTTTCTTTCCAGGTTTCTCATTACTTCAAAAAGGGCTACAGTCATACACAAATATTTTCCAGAGCCACCCAGTGATTTTTCAATCACTGAATAGCTTTTTTGGTTGGGAATGAATGGAGTTAATTTTCTCTGCTCCTCTAGGGGCTTATTTTAAACAAAATAGGTTGCATGCTACATTGCCAAATTTTTTATACTCTACTCAGTCTATATATGGTTCATGTATTCATTCAGCAAACATTGACTAGGCACCTATTAAATGTCTGACCCGAGGGATGCAGAGATGAATTATGAAGGATTTTGGCCCTCAAGTTGCTTAGAGTCTAATAAGGGAAACTGACAAATCCTTGGAATACAGAGTGATAAGTGCTATGATAAGAAGTGCTGGTTAAGAAGGGATTTGGAGATTTCTGGGAGCAAATGGTGATCAAGAGGAGACTAGTCCAACACTGACTTCCCCAGGTGAATAATCCAAAAGAATGGCTGCAAGTGGACTTCCAGAAGACAATTAAAGTCACAGGAATTACCACCCAGGGAGTAAAATCTCTCCTTACCAGCATGTATGTGAAGGAGTTCCTCATCTCCAGCAGTCAAGATGGCCAGCACTGGACTCTCTTTTTTCAGAATGGCAAAGTAAAGGTATGCTGCTCTCATATGAAAGACAAAAACACTCTCCTAGAGCTTGACATTTAGAAACATAACAAGGTTGGTACATGACTTTCAGAGTAAAATTTACTGAGTACCTATGGTAACAGCACACTGTGAAAGGCATTCTGAGAGAACAGAGTGACTCTAAAAACAAGGAAACATCCAAGAAAAGGGTAGAATAGAGCCAAGAGTTGATTCTCCTCACAGATGTTAATGCCATTCAGGATAACGGCAAGAATCAGAGGGATGAAGAATGAGAGTTATCTGCCAAATGCTTAATGATGTTTGTATCCTCATCAGCAAGATCCCCAAGCCTTGCTGACCTTTAACTTTAATGGTCTGGGCAGTCTTCATTCTTGATTTGAGTTTTCTGGATAATTCAACAAATGTGCTGATTAGAAGACATGACATAAAGTCTTATCATCCCATGAGTAATGGAGGAAGAAATAGTTCATATCTATGGTATTGTTTATATTCTTTTTCATCAAGAATTCACTATGATGTGGCCCTTACCAATCTCTCTAGTACAGTCTCTTGCCACTTTCCCTCTTGCTCTCTAAGCTCCATCCATACTAAGAAATTCTCAGATCCCTAATTACAGCACATTATATCTCACACCAGGCTTTTACATACATACTGTTTCTTCTACTAGGAATATTTTTCTAGCAAGCTCTTACTACGCCTTTCACCTGACTCATTCTTCAAGACTCAGATAAACATCATCTCCTCCAAGAATAATTCCCTAATCTCTCAAGACTGGATTAAACACTTCTGCTTCTAGCAGTCTGGTGGACTAAAGTCTAGGCAGTGGATATCCTAGAGGCAGTCCCCTTTTAAAAAAGGTTATATCTCTGATTCATACTACAACATGGGTGAACTTTGAAAACATTCTAAGTGAACAGGCCAGACATAAAAGGATAAATATTGTATGATTCTGCTTATATGACTGCATTAATTAGAGATATCCAAAGAAACAGACCAATAGGAGATTATATTACATATGATCTCATATATGGAATTGGACTAATATGGAGGCTGACAAGTCCCAAGATCTGCAGGGTGAATCAGCAAGCTGGAGATGACCCAGAGGAGCCTTGAGACCCAGGAAGAGCTAAGATGTTTTAGTTCAAGTCTGAAGGCAGGAAAAAGCTTACTCTTCTCCTTGATATCTCATGATATAAATACTATGAAGTAAAGTTAATGATACTTAAATACTATTATATAGTCAATACATCATATGTTATATGATAAGGGGGTAAGAAAAGGAATAAAACAAAAATATTATACATACATACAAACATTCATAACAAAATAATCAGGAAATACTTATGACAATGACAGTCCTCATTTCTGTAATTGGTCACATGCTTATAGTTGGTATTTATAACTACATTCTCCCACTACCCATTCTCTTTACCTTCAGAAAGTACCTCAACTGGTTGTGGTTCTTTACCTGGTGGGGTGACTTAAACCCTCATTCCTGAAAGGCCTGGGCCACTATTAATCCTGATTGAATTGGGTTGCTGCCGTTTTCCATTGACCTTAATCACAGGGCATGGTAATACTACGAGATACCCTAAGGAACCTTGAGATCCAATTATTCTCATTGCATGTAGGTTTCCCAATTTAGTGGCAGCAGTTCCCATTGTAAGGTCCAGCCTACACAGAAGAGCAATCACAGAGCTCTTCAGGGGTGCTGGGGCTCCCCTCACAGATCTATTTCTCACAGTTGTGGTGAAAGATGTATCTTCTGGACCATCCCAGGGTGGGTGAGTAAATTTCAAAGTACAAATACACCCTAATGTCCCAATCTCCCTAAGCCTTTGAATGTCTTTCTCTACATTAATCCAAGACAAGTCCATCTTTTTTATCGCACTCACTGTGGGCCACCCTTTGGTCCATGTTTCAGCCAACCTACCAATTAGAGTCTTTTCTAATTCCACAAGCTGCAACATTAAATACAGAATCTTTGCTTGGTGAGCCTGTATCAATAAATTCAGACTGATACAACGTTATGTTTCTTCCACCATTATCCCACATTCTTAGTATCCATTCCCACACATCTTTCCTGGATATATTAGTATAAATTAGAAAATTCAAGTAGTTCTTTTTGAATGTAGTGCCTCGTCTCATGGGTCATACTTTGTACCTCACCTTCAAGGATTTGCTGTGACTTGAGCATAGTTTTAGGTCTAAAAACAAAGAGACGTGGTGTAGGTGGGTCCTGAGGAGAATCAACATTATCTTGCATGGCAACTGCCTCAGAAGAAGCCATTACATTTTCCTCAGGCACTAGAGAAATAATCCCTTCAGATGGGGATAGAGAGGCCACTGGAGATGGGGAGGCTACTTCCACTGGAAGTGGAGGCACCTCTTTCATTGGAGATGGAGAGTTTGCTTCCATTGGCAAAGAAGACTCATCAGAACTTAGGGGTTCAATGTCCTCAGCTTAATCTTTCCACATGCCCCCATTACAACATTCAGGATTCCATTCCTTTCCAATCAAAGCCCTCAATTTAACAGTAGACATTCTGTGAGGCTGGAAATTCAACTTGCATTGTAATTGAGCCACACAGGATGAGATTCTGGGTTGGATTTTCAGAAATATCAGACCTGTAGGTACAAGACATAAGGCTCTCCTTCAGGGCTTACATAGAAGCTTTCAGGTAATTTATGCAGCTCTTGAGCTGGGAATTTAAATCCATGGGTTTATCTGTTTCTTTCCTCACTTTGTCCAGCAACAATAGGAGCCAATGTCATTATATTCATTAGTTTGACAAATATGTTCATAAGTATCATATACATAGTCACTTAGATCCTTGCTTCATATAAGTGGTTGATTAAGAGTATTCAATGGAGATATTTTGCATATCTGTATTGCCAGATCATACAATGGACTCTTTTTACTACTGGAAATAGAGTCATTAGTGTCTTTAAATTTAATCAGATTAGAGAACCAATTCAAACAATCCAAGAGCCAATCCAGAAAACTCATCCTTAAAATTCTGTTCCTCAGGCCAGCTCCGTGGCTCGTGCCTGTAATTCTAGCACTCTGGGAGGCCCTGAGGCGGGAGGATTGCTTGAGCTCAGGAGTTCGAGACCAGCCTGAGCAAGAGCAAGACCCCGTCTCTACTAAGACTAGAAAAAATTAGCCAGTCAACTAAAAATGAAACAAAAAATTAGCCTGGCGTGGTGGCTCATGTCTGTAGTCCCAGCTACTCGGAAGGCTGATGCAGGAGGATCGCCTGAGCCCAGGAGTTTGAGGTTGCTGTGAGCTAGGCTGACACCATGGCACTCACTCTAGCCTGGGCAACAAAGCGAGAGTCTGTCTCAAAAAAACAAAAACAAAAACAGAAAAACTTCTGTATTACTCATGGTTCACAGAGAAACAGAACCAATAGGAGACACACACACACACATACACATTTATTATAAGGAATTAGCTCACCTGATTACAAAATCTGACAAATCCCAAGATATGCAGGATGACTTGGCAACCTGGAGACCCAGGAGAGCTGATGGTGTAGTTCTAGTCCAAGTCTGAGGGACCTGAGAATCAGGAGAATATATAATGTAGTTCCAATTCAAAGATCAGTAGTCTCAAGACACAGAAAGATGTTTTAGTTCGAGCCCAAAGGAAGGAAGAAGCTGAAACCCCAGTTCAAAATTAGTCAGGCAGAAAGAATTCTCTCTTACTAAGGGAAACTTAGCCTTTTTATTATATTTAGGCCTTCAACTGATTATATAACGTATACTCACATTAAGGAGGGCAATCTGCTTTACTCAGTCTACCAATTCCAATGTTAATCTCACCAAAATGTACTCTCACAGACACATGCAGAATTAAGTTTGACCACATATATGGGCACCCCATGGCCCAGTCGAGTTGAGATATAAAATTAACCATCATAATGTGGTACTTAGAATAGGCAAATTCATAGAGACAGAAATTATAAGAGAAGTTACCAGGGCTGGCAGGGAGATAATGGAGAGTTATTGTTTAATGAGTATAGAGTTTCTGTTTGGGTTAATGAAAAATTTCAGGAAATGGATGGTGATAGTTGCATAACATTGTAAATGTACTTAATGCCACTGAATTGTACATTTAAATGGTTAAAATGATAAATTTTATATTATGTGTTTCACAACAATAAAAAAGGCTATATCACTGACAATACATACTTCTTAATTCATTGCTATACAGACTGAAGGGGAATCTCCAGTCTCCTCACCACCACCACTACAAAAAAAAAAAAAAACCCATGAGCTTTTATTTAAATTAATGAGAACAGAGGAGAGAGGTGAAAAATGAACAAATATAAGAGGGAACACCTTCCCACAGGGAAAATGCCTGTATTAGTGTTGTTATTGGGAGACTAAACCTTGAGCAAAATGTAAGGAGAACTGAATGTGAGACTTCTGCATTAAGTCATAATCCCCAGAAAAAAAGCTAATAGAGTTGTAGGTAAGTAGTATCCTCTGGCACCTGGAAGAACTATTCTTAAATATACTGTAGGAAAAAGCACCCCAACTTTAGGCTTCTAGGATTCTCACATATTAAAATTATAAGATTACAGACACAGGTCAGCAAACATGCAAGACAAGACGACTTGAGCACAAGTGAGCGGAAACAATCAGTGCAGATTTAGAATTTGAATAACATCAGATATTGACAGTATCAGATACATAATATGAAATAAATATGCATAAAATCTTTAAAGCAATGAAATGTGGAAACATAAAAATAGGAGACAAATTATCCAAAATTATTAGGCAGTTTAAAAAAAAAACATTGCAGGATACAAAATCAACATGCAAAAATCAGTTGTATTTCCATGCTCTAACAATGAAAAATCTGAAAAGGAAATTAGGAAGGCAATTTTATTTACAATAACATTGAAGATAATAAAATACTTGGGGAATAAATTTAACCAAGAAGGTGCAAGGCTTGTACAATAAAAACTAAAAAAATCCTGTTGAAAGAAATTAAAGGAGACCTAAATAAATGGAAAGATATCCTAGATTCATGGATTAGAAGATTTAATATTAAAATGAAAATATTACCCAAAATAATTTGTAGATTCAAAGCAGTCCCTATCAGAATCCCAATGGCATTTTTTGTAGAAATAGAAAAACTTATCCTAAAATTCACATGGAATCTCAGGAGACCCTGAATAACCAAAACAATCCTGAAAAAGAGCAACATTAAAGGAGTCATATTTCCCAACTTCAAAACTTACTACAAAGTTCCAGGAATCAAAACAGTGAAATACTGACATAAATATAGACACATAGATCAATAGAATGGAATTTAGGGACCAGAAATAAATCTCTTATAGTCAATTAATTTTCAGTAAGGGTGCCAAGATCAGTCAGTGGGAAAAGAATAGTCTCTTCAACAAATAGTGCTGGGACAACTAGATATCCACATGCAAAATAATGAAATTGGATCCTTACCATATACAAAAATTAACTCAAAATAGTAAAAGA
Organism: Lepilemur ruficaudatus; assembly: GCA_963574885.1. Lineage (NCBI taxonomy): Eukaryota > Metazoa > Chordata > Mammalia > Primates > Lepilemuridae > Lepilemur > Lepilemur ruficaudatus. The sequence goes on along the minus strand of CAUYRT010104941.1, from coordinate 1,138 downwards.
ACTGAAACTATAAAACTCTAGGAAAAAAAATACAGGTAAATTGTCACAATATTGGATTTGGCAATGATTTCTTTGATGTAACACCACAATCACAAGCAATGACTACAGAAATTGATATGTTAGACTTTTTTAAAATTAAAAGCTTTTGGGCCCGGTGGCTCATGCCTGTAATCCTAGCACTCTGGGAGGCCGAGTGGGCGGATTGCTTGAGGTCAGGAGTTCGAGACCAGCCAGAGCAAGAGTGAGACCCCATCTCTAATAAAAATAGAAAAATTAGCTGAGCATGGTGGTGTGTCCCTGTGGTACCAGCTACTTGGGAGGCTGAGGCAGGAGGATTGCTTGAGCCCAGGAGTTGGAGGTTGCAGTGAGCTATCATGATGCCACAGCACTTTACGTGCGTGACAGAGAGAGAATCTGTTTCAAAAAAACAAAGGAAATTGAACCCCTGTTCCTCAGTCTACCCTCTCCAAAAAAATAAAAGTGAATAACATAAACCAAAATTAAAAGCTTTCGAAGGCCGGGTGCGGTGGCCCACGCCTGTAATCCTAGCACTCTGGGAGGCCGAGGTGGGCGGATCATTTGAGCTCAGGAGCTCCAGACCAGCCTGAGCAAGAGTGAGACCCCATCTCTACCCAAAATAGAAAAAATTAGCCGGGCATGGTGGCACATGCCTATCGTCCCAGCTACTTGGGAGGCTGAGGCAGGAGGATTGCTTGAGCCCAAGTGTTTGAGGTTGCTGTGAGCTAGGCTGACGCCACGGCATTCTAGCTGGGGCAACAGAGTGAGACTCTGTTTCAAAAAAAAAAAAAAAGCTTTTGAACATCAAAGTACAATATCAAGAAAGTAAAAAGATGACCCACAGTATGGGAGAAAAATTTGCAAATTATATATCTGATAAAGGGTCTAGCGTGTAGGATATAAAAAGAACTCTTATAACTCAACAACAAAAAGACACCTAAATTTTAAAATGAGTAAAAGACGTCTAAAATGCATAGAATTTGCTTTTGCTTTTTGATTGATCTGACAATCTTTGTCTTATAACTGGTATATTTGGTTCATTCATATTATTTATTTGGATTTAAACCTACCATCTTGTCTTGCTATTTTTCTGTCTGTTTTATGTTTCTTTATCTCTCTT
>CAUYRT010104938.1:0-57486 GCA_963574885.1 Lepilemur ruficaudatus | reverse complement strand
ATAAGAATACCTTTTGTCGGGCCTGGGGCAGCGGGTCTGGGGGTGGCGGTAATGAGTACATACAGTGTGTGTAGGTTGTGCCCCATCCGGGGGTTGGACTTGCTTGATGCTCTGTGGGGGGGGGGTGTGGGGGAACGGCAATGAACGTAACCTAAACATTTGTACCCCCAAAATATGCTGAAATTAAAAAAAAATTTAAAAAAAAAGAAAAAGACTCAGCCAAATATTTAAAGATATGAAGATAACTCATAGGTATGTTGTGTTATTTTAGTAAAATAAGAATTAGCTCATTTTCATCTCAGAGGCAATATAGTGTAGAAATTAAATATGTGGGTCCTAATGCCAGACTGCATGGGTTCAAATCTTTGGTTCTGACATGTGTTACTTGTGTGACCCATAGAAAATTACTTACTTGCCTTTGGAACCACAGTTTTCTCATCAGTAAAATTAGGTTTGTTGTGTTATTGCGACGATCAAATGAATTCATACACGTGAAGTATTTAGAGCAGTGCCTTACATATAGTAACACTAATTATATTTTAGCTGTTATTACTATTATTTTAAATCTAGCACAATGCTTTGATACCTAATTCAAAATAATAGCCAGATGCAACAGAAAGAGTGCTGAATAAGGAATCAGGCAATCTGGGTTTTCATCCTAATCCTGCCATAGTATTTCTTAACAGACACCCTAGCCATTTTTAAACCTAAACGGGATTATCCCAGTATACTAGTCTAATAAATCTATCAAAAACCATTAAGGCAAAAATTGTTCTTATCAAACTGTATTCTATCTATTCATTTATAAACACAAATCATCTACTTACCCATCCACCTAGAAACAGAAAACTAATCAGTTTCCAGTTTTAAAGAGCAACCACGCCCCTCTATTTAAACATCACAATATTTTGTCCATATATATTTTCCAGGATTTTTCTCACAGCTATGAGAAAAAATATGAGCAAGTTGCACAACTGCTCAATTTCAACTGCACAATTATGAGCAAGTTCTTTCGTAAGTTCAAATATACATTTTTCTGGCACTGGAAGCTTGAACTCCCGGTAATAGGTTAGATGCACTCTTACTCTCTTTACCTGAGCCGAGGCTTACCTTTCCACCTAAAGGGACTGAATCTATGCAATTTTCAGTTTGGAATAAAAAAGGAGTTGAGTAGCTCTTCCTTGGCTATGTCAATTATTAATAGCACAGTCCAATGTTAGATTTTTGAGGACAACAACCTCATTATATTTTAGTGCCCACAGTGGAAACAAGGGTATCTGGCATGCAAGAGGTTCCCAATAAATATCTGTGGTATGAACGAAGAAATGAATGACCACAATCATTAACTCTCCCGAAGTTCCTGCCTTTTTTAGTAAGCCCTAGCTATGTACTCCTTCTTCTATCTTTGATACTTACCCTCCTTTAAATTCTGAGCTTATCAAAGAGCTCCTGATATAGTTACACTTTTGTTTAACTCCCTTTCCTTCTCAGCAGGATTATTCTCAATTATACAGTCAGAATTACAATTTTAGAGCATCTCATCCTTCGTGAGCTATATTTCTTCTTTATAATCTCTGTACATGGAATTATAAATCAGGCAACATTCATACTTAATTGGTATTTTCACTGTAATTTTTGTTTTTTCCTCCATTCTTTATGTTTCAGCTTCAAAACATTTAGGGTTCTAACACAAGAAGAGATAAAAATAATAATATAAATTTGTTCTTTTGTATCTTTAAAGCTTTCATATTTCAGTTCCAATGCTTTAACTCCTTAATCTGCAGAATGATTTAAAATCTTAATACTTACTAAACAATAAACAGGAGAACAAAAATATTATTCTAAAGAACTTAAACACTGAACCGAAAATATGCATTAGTTTTCGAAAGAAGGCATATTATACATGATCCTTTAAAATCACAGTTAGCAACTTAAATTATATTAATAATAATGCTTCATTCATGTAGTACGTGTTCTGGAAAACTCAGCCGTCTGAAATGGTTGCAATGGGTAGTTCTATTCTGCCTTGCCTTGCTGCCGCTTGACCAAAGAGCAAATATTACAAGCAGCAAATTAATAAATTCTGAATAGCATGTCAAAATGGAAATCTCCAAGAAGACCTAAAATCATTCACAACTCAACACAACCAAGCAGCCCACAGGAGAGGAGGGCTGAGTGTGGCACTAACGGCCAAGTCAGTAGGCACAGAGTTAAGAAGCATGGGAAACTGTAAAAAGGCAGTGACAAGAAAGCGGTGGGACAAAAGGGAAGAAAGCAACAAAAGTGAGAAGAGGAGGAAGTTAAATGCAAGAATTATAAGCACAGAGAAGGAAAAAGAGAGCCACGTAGCCTGTGCAGTCATTGCCGATATCAAAAGATCACAGCTTGAGATGGTAATTCATGTTCTTAATGATTACCCCAGACCACTAATGGATGTTTAACCCTGACCAAACACGTTATCTAATAAAAACCAAAATATGGTTCTGTCAAAAAAAATGTAATTAATTCTATGTTTTTTTTTTACAATCCCCCCCGGGGTTTAGAAATCAGCAACAGTGAGGTAAGCTTAAAATTCTACTACAAGTCTCTTGGCAAAACATTAAAAAGCTGTCTTTTTATCAGAATTCAAAAATTATTTTAAAATCCTATAGTAAATATACCTCTACAAAAAGTTCTGAAGCCTTCATTATAGCAATTACCACTATTTCCAAGCAGACTACTCCCATCTCATTTAAAACAGTGAGTAGAAAATATAGTTTCAATGTACAAAACAAAGAGCAATTTAATTTTGAATCCCTCACAAAATCAGTTTCTCACAACCTTCAATTTCATTTTAAATATGACTTATTGATCACAAATTTTATTAACCATATTTTAGACAAACCTGATTTTAAGTCAGCTTGGAAAAATCTCCATTTTGTTAAAGGGCAAATTCTCCCACACTTACTTAATTAAGAAATGTTGAAAAAAAGAAGTGCTAAAAAACTAAAAGGGGACTGCCAGGCATGAAGGCTCACACCTGTAATCCTAGCACTTTGGTAGGCTGAGGCTGGAGGATGGCTTGAGACCAAGAGTTCAAGACTAGCCTGGACAACATAGTGAAACCCCATCTCTACAAAAAATAAAAATAAAAAAATTAGGCAAGGCTGGGCACGGTGGCTCACGCCTCTAATCCTAGCACTCTGGGAGGCCGAGGCAGGAGGATCACTCGAGGTCAGGAGTTCAAGACCAGCCTGAGCAACAGCGAGACCCCATCTCTACTAAAAACACAAAGAAATTGGCTAGACAACTAAAAATACATATAGAAAAAATTAGCCAGGCATGGTGGCACATGCCTGTAGTCCCAGCTACTCGGGGGGCTGAGGCAGAAGGATTGCTTGAGCCCAGGAGTTACAGGTTGCTGTGAGGTAGGCTGATGCCATAGCTCTCTAGCTCAGACAACAGAGTGAGACTCTGTCTTAAAAAAAAAAAAAAAAAATTAGGCAAGCATGGTGGCAGGTGTACCTGTAGTCCCAGCTATTCAGGAGGCTGAGGTGGGAGAATGTCTTGACTCCAGGAGTTTAAGGCTGCAGTGAGCTATGATGATGCCACTGCACTCTAGCCTGGGTGACAGAGAGAGACCCTATCTCCTAAGAAAAAGAAAAGAAGTTAAAAAACAGTTTTTCTTTCCTTCAGAAAGTACAGAGAATCACTTACATCTCAGCCAAATATATTTAGAATATTGGCAGCTCAAATTGGCATGATTGACACAACTAGATAACACTCAAAACAGACTCAGGGCTAAAGAAATCGTTATCATAAGCACTTTTGTGATCCATTTTTTCTCCTCTGTAACACAGGTAAGAGAATGCTCCAAGATATCACACATAGTCATTTACATACAGTATCATTTTATGGAATTTTCTAAGGTGTTAATTAAAAGTTTTAATGAATGTTAATCATCTGTCAATTTCATTGGCAATCTCTGTTCAACCATATGCTTCTCTTTTACACCTGTAAGTTTTAAAAACCATTACTTTAAATTGTTTTACTTCCTTAGCATGATATTTGTATTAATATTTAGGAAACAAAACTCCTGCAGCCTATACAGCAATTTTCTATAATTCTTTTATGTATTTTCTAACTTCTTTAAATAAAGTATGATTATTTAGGATTTGCATGATCATTATACTTCCAAGAGAGGATATAAAATTATTTATTCATTTTTTTAAAATCTTTATTCTGGGTACATACCCAGGAAATAATGCTGAGATGAAAAATTTAGAATAGCTCGTATCCCAGAACCTTAGAAATGAAATTCTATCGCATTAAATCATTGTACAACTTTTGCTACCTTAATCTTTCCTTTGTTCAGTATGTCCTTATATTTAATCATACATTCATTCATTCAAAAAATATTTACTGAGTACTCTTCTAAGTTCTGGGCATATAGGAATGAACAGAACAAATACTTCTCTCCTCAGTAAGCTTACATTCTAGTTGAGGGACGCAGAAAAATTAAGAAAATATATAGTCAATTCAAAATAATAATAAGAAGAAAAATAAAGCAGGAAGGAAGGGAGGTAAAGAGTGAGTACAGTATGCATGTTCTTGGGGAGGGTTTGAACGGATGGTGAAATTTTAGATAGGGTGGCTAGAGAAGAAATTAGTAAAAAATATATTTGAGCAAAAACTTAAAGAAAGTGAGTAAGCCATGCAGATGTCTGGAGGAAAAGTGTTCTATCCAGCAGGAACAGCAAGTCAAATCCCTTGGGATAGAAAATTACCCGGAGTGTTCAAAGTACATAAATTGTGGATGGAGCAGAATAAGCAAAAAGGAAGGTATCAGGCTATGAGAGCCAACAAGCAGGGAAATAACAAATCATGAAGGCCTTGTAGGCTACTGTAATAACTGAGCTATTGATCCACGAAAGAAATGGAACCACTGGAGGCATTAAACAGAGAGGTGACATAATCTCTCTACATTTGAACAAAGTCACTCTGGAAATGCACATCCAAATTCATGAAGCTCAAGAGTCTCCCAAAAAGGATCATCTCAAAGAAAACTACACTGAGGCACATAATAATCAAATTGCCACAAGTCAGAGACAAAGAAAGTATTCTGAAAGTAGCAAGAGAAAAGTGACTCATCATGTATATGGGAATCTCCACAAAACTACAAGCAGATTTCTCAGCAGAAACCTTGCAGACCAGGACAGAGTGGGATGATATATTCAAAGTACTAAAAGAAAAAGAAAAGAAACTTCCAACCAAAAACACTATACTTGGCAAAAGTATCCTTTAAAAATGAAGGAATGATAGTCTTTCCTAGACAAATAAAAACTGAGGGAGTTTGTCATCATTCAACCAGCCTTTCAAGAAATACTTAAAGGAGTTCTTCTAATTGAAATGAACACACGCTAAACAGTAACATGAAAATATATGAAAGCATAAATCAAACAGGTAAAGGTAAATATATACACATACATAGATTAACATCAACACTCTAAAGGTGGTGCACAAATTACTTTAACCCTGATATAAAAATTAACAAATAAAATTTTGTTAGCGGAGAGGGTAGTAAAAGTGTAGTGCTTTTGTATGCAATCAAAGTTAACATGTTATCAACTTAAAGTGGAAGGTTATAACTAAAAAATATTTTCAGCAGGACTTGAGCTAATCACAAAGAAAGAACTTGTAGATATACAAAAGATAAAGAGGGGAAAAAAGCAAATATCACAGACAATTATCAAATAAAAAAGGAAACAAGCAAGAGAGGATGAGGGAGACAAAACAACTGCAAGACAAACAGAAAACAATTGACAAAATGGCAATAAGTCTTCATTTATCAATAAGTACCCTAAATGTAAAAAATTAAATTCACCCATCAAAAGGCAGAGACTGAATGGATGAAAAATAAGATCCAGTGATAAGCTCTTTACAAAAGACTCACTTTAGAATTAAAGACACAGGCTGAAAGTGAAGGGATGGGAAAACATATTTCACGTAAACAGTAACCAAAAGAAAGCAGAGGTAGTTATGTTTTTATCAGGCAAAATGGATTTTAACTCTACAATTATCTGCAGACACAAAGGAGGTCATTATGTAATGATAAAAAGGTCAATTCAACAGAAAGATATAACAAATATAAATCACACTCAACATCAGAGTACCTAAGTATATAAAACAAATATTGATAGATCTGAAGAAATTGATGGTAATACAAAAATAATAGGGGACTTTGATATCCCACTTATAATAATGGATAGAACAACCAGACAGAAAATCAACAAAGAAAATAGCTGATTTGAAAAATACCACAGACCAAGTAGACCTAATGGAAATATACTGAACTTTCCACCAACAATAAAAAATATACATTCTTCTCAAGCAAACATGAATACTCTCCAGGATAGGTGACATGTTAGGTCACAAAACAGGTCTTGACAAATTTAAGGAAATAGAAATCATTTCAAGTATGTTTCAATCATAATGGAATTAAACTAGAAATCAATAACGTCAAGAAAATGGGAAAATTCACAAATATGTGGAAACTAAACAACACACTCTTGAAAAACCAATTGGTCAGAGAGGGAATCAAAAGAGAGTATAAAAAATATCTTCAGGCAAACAAAAATGAAAACACAACATACCAAAACCTATGGGATGAAGAAAAAGCAGTAACAGGAAAGTTTACAGCAATAAATGCTTATGTTTAAAAAGAAGAAAGATCCCAAATAAACAACCTAATTTACATCTCCAGGGAATACAAAACTAAGCCCAATGTTAGCAGAAGGAAGGAAATAATAAAGATTAGAGTAGAAATAAATCAAATAGAGAACAAAAAATAGGAAAAAATTCATAAAAGAGTTGGTTTTTTGAAAAGGTAACATTAACAAACCCTTAGCTAGACTAAGAAAAAGAGAAAGGAAGACTCAAATGAATAAAATCAGAAATAAGAGACATTTCCCTGGGTGTCTCAGAAATAAAAAGGATCATAAGAGACTATTATGAACAATTAAATGCCAACAAAATAGATAACCTAGAAAAAAACAGACAAATTCCTAGAAACATAAAATCTACAAGACTGAATCACAGAGAAACTGAAAGTCTGAACAGACCTATAAGTAGTATGGAAGTTGAATCAATAATTAAAAATCATCAAAGAAAAGGCCAAGACCTGATGGCTTCACTGATGAATTCTACCAAATATTTAAAGAAGAATTCATGCTGATCATTCTCAAACTGTTCCAAAAAATTGAAGAAAATGGAACAATCCTTAATTCATTCTGAGGCCAGCATTACCCTGATACTAAAGCCAGACAAAAACATCACAACACCACAAGAAAAGAAAGCTACAGGCCCATATTCCCAATGAATATGGATTTAAAAACCCTCAACAAAATACTAGTGACCCAATTCAACAGTACATTAAAAAGATCATACTCCATGATCAAGTGAAATTTATCCTTGGGATGCATGATTCAATATATGCAAATTAATTAATGTGATTCACGTATTGCAGAAAAGAAGATAAAAATCACATGAGCATCTCATAGATGCAGAAAAAAACATTTGACAAAATTCAACACCCTTCCATAACTCTCAACAAACTAGAAAAAGAAGAAAAGTACCTCAACATAATAAAGGTCATATATGAAAAGCCCACAACTATTCATTCTCAACAATGAAAAACTGAGAGCTTTTCCTCTAAGATCTGGAACAAGACAAGGGTGCCTACTGTAGCCACTTCCATTTAACACAGCACTGGAAGCCCTAGACAGAGCTAGGTAACATAAGAAATAAGAGACATCCAGATTGGAAAGAAAGAAGTTAAATTATCCTTGTTTGCAGATGACATCATCTTATATATAAATAACCCTAAAGGCACCATTTAAAAAATTGTTAAAACTAATACATATAGTAAAGTGGAGGATTCAAAATCAACATACAAAAATCAGCTGCATTTTTGTACACTAACAACAAACTATCTGAAAAGGAAATTAGGAGAAAATATCATGTATGATAGCAACAAAAAGAATAATATGTTAGGAATAAAGTTAACTATGGAGGTAAAGGACTTGTATACAGAAAACTATAAAACATTGATAAAATAAATTAAAATAAACACAAATAAATGGAAAGACAGCTTCATATTGTTAAAGTGTCCGTACTACTCAAAATGATGTACAAATTCAATGCAATCCCTATCAAAATTCCAATGGCATTTTTTACAGAAACAAAAAAATTAATTCATATGGATCACAAAAGAGGCCAAATATAATAGCTTAATCAATCTTAAGAAAGAAAAACAAAGCTGGAGGCATCATGGTTCCTGATTTCAAAATATATTAGAAAGCTATAGTAATTAAAACAGTATTGTACTGGCATGAAGACAAACATAAAGACTAATGGAACAGAATAAAGACCCCAGAAATAAATCCACACCTATATAGTCAACTGACCTTCAACAAAGGTGCCAAGAACAAACGATGGAGAAAAGATATTCTCTTCAACAAATGATGTTGGGAAAACAGGATATCCATAGGCAAAAGAATGAAACTGTACCCTTGTTTTACACCACACACAAAAATCAACTTAAAATGACATGAAGACTTAAGTATAAAACCTAAAATTGTAAAACTCATAGATGAGAACATATGAGTTCTCATCTATGAGAACTTCATGACATTGGTCTTGGCAGTGATTTCACAGATATGACACCAAAAGCATAGTCCACAAAAACAAAAATAGCCAAGGGGGACTACATGAAACTGAAAAGCTTCTGCACAGCAAAAAAACTATCAACAGAGTGAAAAGGCAACCTATTGAATGGGAAAAAATATTTGCAAAATAGGTGATGGTTAATTTCAGGTTGTCAACTTTACTGGATTAAGGAATATCTAGAGCACTGGTAAAGCATTATTGCTGGGTGTGTCTCTGAAGGTGTTTCCAGAGGAGATTGGCATGTGAGTTGATGGACTGAGTGGGGAAGATCTGCCTTCAATGTGGGCAGGCACCATCCAATCACCTGGGGGCCTGAATAGAACAAAAAAGGGGAGAACAGGTCTCTCTCTCTCTCTCTCTCTCTCTCTCTCTCTCTCTCTCTCTCTCTCTCTCTCTCTCCTGAAGTTGGGACACTGTCCTCCTGACCTTGGACATGAGAACTCCAGAGTCTCTGGCCTTCAGACTCCAGGAAGACTTACCTCAGCAGACTCCCAGGTTCTCAGGCCTTCAGCCTTGTGCAGAGAATTATACCATCAGCCTCCCTGGTTCTGAGGCTTTCAGACTTGGACCAGCATCCCAGGGGCTTCAGCTTGCAGATGGTCTGTCATGGGACTTCTCAGCCCCCATAACTGTGTGAGCCAATTCCCCTACTAAGTCCCCCCTCATCCATCCATCTATCTATCTATGTATCCATCTTATTGGTTCTGTCTCTCTGGAGAATCCTGAGTAATATACCATATATCTGATAAGAAGGATATATATCCAAAATATATAAAAGATTGCTTCAATATCAAAAAGACAAGTAATCTGATCTAAAAATGGGCTAAAGACTTAAATAGACATTTCTCCAAAGAAGACATCCAAATGGTCAATCGGTATATGAAAAGATGCTCAATGTCACTAATCATTGTGGAAATGCAAATCAGAACCACAACGAGGTATCACCCTACCCCTGTCAAAATAGGTAGTATCAGAAAAACAAAAGGCAACAATCGTTGGTAAGGATATGGAGAAATTGGACACTGTTGGTGGGAATGCAAAATGGTGCAGCCTCTACGGAAAACAGTACAAAGGCTCCTCAAAAAATTAAGAATAGAAATACCATGTGATTCAGCAATTCTACTCTGGGGTATTTATCCAAAAGAATTGAAATCAAGATCTCAAAGAGATAATTAGCACAGTGGTGTTCACTTCAGTACTGAATAGTACTGAATATTATGAATATAATAGCCAATATGCAAAAACAACCTAAATGTTCATTGATGGATGAATGGACAAAGAAAACATGGTATATAAATACAATGGAATATCATTCAGCCTTAAAAAAGAAGGAAATTCTTCAAAATGCAACAACATGGATGAACCTTAAGAACATTATACTAAGTGAATAAGCCAGTCACAGAAGGACAAATACTATTAATATATAATTCTACTTATATAAAATATCTAAAATAGTCAAATTCACTAAATCAAAGAGTGGAATGGTGGTTGCCAGCAGTTAGGGGACATGAGAAATGGGAGTTGATCATCAAAAGGCAATAAAGTGTCAGTTAAGCAAAAGGAATAAGCTCTAGAGATACGCTGTACAATGATATACCTATAGTTAACAGTACTGTATTGCACACTTAAAAATGTGTTAAGAACACAGACATCACATTAAATGTTCTTACCACAAGAAAAGAAAAAAATTTTAAAAAAGAATAGAAAAGTAGCAGCCAATAAGTAAGAGGAAAACCAAGAAAAGAGAAGCCAAATGAACAATTGTAATAAGGCAACGAGAGTAACAGTTTCAAATGCTGCTGAGGGGATCAATGAGATGGGGACTGACAATTGATCACCAGCGTGGCAATATGGATGTCACTGGTACCTTTAAGAAAGAGCAGTTTTCCTGGAGTGAAGGCAAGTGCCTGCTTGGAGTGGTTTCAAGAGAAAAAGAGAGGGAAGAATTGGGAGGAAAAATGTAGACACTTTTTCCAAGGAATTCTTCTTTAAATAGACAGAGACAAATGCGTAGTGGCTGGAGAAGAGAAGCATTAAAAGAGTGTTTTTCCTCTTAAAGTGGAAGAAATAACAAGTTCATAGGTTGATGTGAAAGATCTAACAAAGAAGGGAAGTTTGATGACGCAGGAGAGAGAGAAGAGCATGAGTGCAGCACTGCATGAGCAGGTAGGAGGAACAGACTCCAGGACCTAGCACACCTGTGGGGGAGTCAGCCTTTTTACCAGGGTCACAGTTTATACACAGAAACAAGGCAAAGGCAGAGCATACAATGCAGGTAGGTACACAGGTGTGGTGATAGAAGCTTCAAGAGTCCTCTTCTTGTTCCTTTAATTTTCTGGAAGAAATAGGAAGCAAAATCATGAGCTGTGACTACAGATGGGAGAAGCGTAACAAGCATGAGAGGAGAGGAGAAAAGTGAGCTTCCCCATCCAGAACGATCCCATCACTGGGCCCCAGCATGTGCTATTCCTTCTCTCGAGAATTCGGTTCTCAACTCAAACACCATCTCCTTCCCTGACCATCCTAACCGAAGCAGATCCTGGGAACCACTCTCTACCATATTATGCTATTTATCCTTCTTCACATGAAATTGTCATATTTCTTTATTTACTGTTGATTTTCTATCATGCCCATGAGATTTTGAGCTCCTTGAGGGCAAGGGCTGTCTCTTTTGTTCACGGCTGCAGCCCCAATGCCTAGAAAAGTACAGGATACATGGTAGGTTTTCAATTCACCAATCCATAGGCTAAATATTGGAAGAGTTTAACCTCCCCAGAGAAGTCTTGTCTACGTGGACCATCTACTTATGGTAGGTGTGTCTCTGTTCTGTGATTTTACATGGAGAAAACATAATTAAACAAAGGATCTGAGGAGGTTAGAGGTGAGACAGTAACTCTAGTCATATTTTTGTTATTATCATTTGAATAGCAAAGTTAAAACCTGCTGTATCAATGTCCTTACTGAGACTATTTACAAGAACATTAGAACTAGGTAAAACCTGGTTGGGGGCATGACTTAAATTGACCTCTAAATATGACACAGACAACAATTCAGTGTTCAAACAACACTATTGGTAATGGGGACTATACTTCTATATTTCTTTTCATTTTCTCTATTGTAGTTTTATTTTGGTCTCCTTAAATATTGCTAAATATAATCTTAAAAAAATAAAGTAGCAATTTTCTGACATTCTGCAAGAAGTTCAAGTCACATAGCAGCACTATATTTAATATTCTAAGTCCAACTCTTCACCTCAGTGCTGCTGGGGGACTATAAAAACAAGCACTAACTAGTTTGTCAGGGGAGCCGAATGTCCTACTCATTTCTTAAGAAATCAAAAAAAAAAAAAAAACACTTTTTTTTCTTAACAGAGAGTGAGTCACCACAACTTACAATAAATGTAAATGTCAATTACTTTAGAAATGGTGAATTAAGTTTACATGATTTTCTTAAAAGTTACTTTTCCTTAGAGGCACATTACTTATTTAATTTAAATGGCTGACACTAGCAAAACATTGATTTCCAAAAAGCTGTCCTCATCACAAACTTCCATAAATACAAGCTTAATAATTTTTATCATTTTTGTTTTATTTCAGGGCAAAACATAGGGAAAGAATAACCTCCCTATGGCTCATTATGCACATTTTCATGAGAAAGAAGCTAACAAATTCAAGGGGACACTGTGTGTTAATGTAAGCCGTGACTAACATTCTCCTCTGCCATTTCTCAAGATCTCATTTACACAAAGTGGCGGAGTTGGCTCTGCTGGTTTTGAACTGTACGTCCCCTTTTATGGAAAATATCAACAGCGAATTTTTTTTTCATGGCTGGAGGTCTTTTCCTCATCTAAATATTAAAGTCTAACAAGTCTTTCCAACTTAGGAGAACGTAATCATACTTGCTACTTGTTAATTAGGAGCAGGGTGATAACCATTAAAAGTTGAAAGAGTTTCCCGGCGGTTGCAACAAGTTTCAACATGATCCAAAGCTTTGTCAATAACCACAAGGGGAAAAAGAAAGCAAAAGGGAAATGCCTCTCTAGAGTCCTTCGTTTCTGAAAGAAGAGTGAACGCTGCTGACACTGTATCACTCTCACTTCAAAGACATCCCAACGCTGAAGCGGGCCAAATGGCAACCGGGCCATGTTCGCAGAGTGGAGAAAGGGAGCTGGGAAACCTGGGGTCCAAGGCCAATTCTCTTACATGTCTATGTGACCTTGAAAATTCCATCCAGCCGCCCTAGACCTCAGTTTCCTCAGTGGGTTTGGAGGAAGCATTAGAGGCTATGGAATAGTGGCACAGTTCTAAAATTCTGTTTCCACCAGTTCAAGTAAAGTCTTGAAGAAATTTTTGCAAAACGTTACTGGAAGCCTGGACATTACAGCTTGCCTCTTTTTGTAGGCAAATATTCAATATTATGACAGCTGGCATGGTATGCTGCTTTTCAATTTTAGAATATTTGAATTTTTTACATATATCATCTCATTTATTCCTCTGAGCAATCTTGTGAGATATGTATCATTGTGTCCTTGACAAGCTAAGAAAGAAAGACAATGAAGGAGAAAAGAGATGTGGTGACATGCGTAAGGTCAGAATGAAACTGCTCTAACCAACACCCCAAATATCTGCCACTATCACTGCACTTGGGGTCATAACTTACCAGTACAAGCCCAGTTACTATCTCAAGGCGCCAATTACTACATAGAAAATAGAAACAATGAATATGGAGAGAATAAAAAACTCCATGAGAAAAGGAAGATCATACACATGGCTCCCATGAACTCAGATAATACATTACTTCATCACATTGGGTCCCCCCCCATTTCATTCCCTGCTTTTCAGAAAAGTCAGTCTAAAATAAATTTGTCTGCAGTGGCAAATTTCCTAAAACAAACGTTAAACACGGCTACTGGGATCTTTGTAGCATGTTATCAAAATAATGAGACATAAATACTCAATTTATATACCACATACCTTTTAACAAAAAGAAAATATACACATCATCCCACAGGCCTGACCTAAAATTTATATTCCCATTACTCAAGAAAAAGAAAAAGAAAACAAGAAGCAGAATCTTAGAAGAGTTCAAGGATAAAGGTCATGAAGGGTATTGTCAACACTCAGTGGTACCGTCAGAAATCTTATTCCAAAGTGTAGAACCAAAATGAATATAACGCAAAAGCAGACCTTGTATTTTTTTTCCCAGGGGTTATAGCTTTGCAGAGCTAGCGCCATTCCAGTTGAAAAGCCATGAAGTTTGACTTCATCAAAAGGTACCCAAATATGAACAAGATCATAAACCCATCAACAAAAATAACTGCAAATCTAGCTGCAGTACTGGTTATCCTGCACTTCACCAAATCAAGGTATGAACAACTACCATCTATTTGAATGTTACAGTTCACAAAATGCATTCATATAAATGACTCATTTTTTTCTTGCAAAAAGCCTATGCATTAAACTCAATTTTACATGTGAGGAAAGGGAGATTCAGAAAATTTCAGTGACCTGAGCACAGAAAATCTGGATAATGACTTTAGATCCTCTCCGTAGCAATACAAAACTGGGATGGGATATCTTACGCAGGTTATTGGTACACTTATTTAAGCCATTATAAATGAGGAGAAGCCTTATAAAATAACACGTAGAGCTTCCCCAGAAAGCCAGTTTTCATTGCCCTTCTCCACTCACATTCCATATGCAATAAGAGCAGATTTAGATATTTCAACTACAAGAAAAAGAGAAGGAAGAAAGGAAGGAAAGGACATAAGAGAGGAAGAGAGAGGGAGGATAAATTTACTAACTTAGCTAAACAAATGTATCCCCTTCTCTAGAGACTGTGACAGAAACATGCAATTGTGCAGAGTAGATTAAAAAAGTGAGATCCTAGAAGTTAAATAGCTGGGCACAGTGGCTCATGCCTGTAATCCTACCACTTTGGGAAGCTGAAGCAGGAGGATCACTTGAAGCCAGGAGTTCGAGACCAGCCTGAGCAAGAGAGACCCCAGCTCTACAAAAAATAGAAAAATTAGCCGGGCATGGTGGTGCACACCTGTAGTCCCAGCTACTTGGGAAGATGAGGCAGGAGGATCACTGGAGCCCAGGAGTTTGAGGTTGCTAGGTTGCTGTGAGGTAGGCTGATGCCACTACACTCCAGCCTGGGCAACAAAGAGAGACCCTGTCTCCAAAAAAAAAAAAAAGTCAAACAGAACTATGTGATCGAAATTAAGACAAAAATATTAAGATAAAGGAAAGTGTTAAATCTATTAAAACTCCTAGGATTCCATGGTCTTTTAAAAGTTATCTATGGTAAATTCACTGCATTATTATGGAAGTAATAAAAATTATTAACAAAGCCAAATTCCGACTGAATTCAAATTTGAAAAAAACAATTGATACCTAATCCAAACTTTATTTTTAGTACACAAATTAATTTGAATTTTTCCCTTTAGTCACTTCACAAGGAAAATGATAACACTTCTTAATCCTCCTTAAAAAAAAGGTAATTCCCTAAATCACTTGAGTTTTCAAATTATCTCAAATAAGATTAAATAGCACACAACTATTTTCTCTTAATCTAACACTCTCTGTTGAGGCTGCTCTTGCTTATACCAACTCTTCTAATATTATTCCTTGTAGTGGAGCATTTTGAAGGACTTTGGGGGTATCAAAATGAGGAATCTAGCCATCATAGTAGCTGAGAGCCACTTCAAAATGAAAATCACATGATCTGGTGAATACTGAGTTTCTTATTAAATAAATCTGCAAAATGATGGTCTTTTACAATTTATTATTATGTAAGTCAGTCATGAAACTCTGTCTATATGATTGTGTACATTTCTTACTGTTCATCCACGGAAATGTTCCATATGAAAACAACTGCACCAGTCTACAAGTGGCCAGACTGGTCTTGAAGAGCCAATGAATAAACCCCAATGAAGAAACTCCCTGAAATAAGTATTATTCCTGTGAAAACTGGAGGGATTTCTAACCAATATTAAGCAAGGAAAAAATATACATTTAAGATACCTAGGCTCTGGAAAGATTGCATTATCATCTGAAAAAATAATCTGAAAAAATAAAAAGACATGGAAATTGTTTTTCCATTTGGACAACTTATCTTAGCTCAGAATTAATGGTTTTGAAAGACCCTGTGCATTTTTCATAATTTGGAAAGGGTAGGCACACCAATCTAAAAATGGACACTTTTTTGCATGTCAGTTATAACAGATGCACACAAAAACACATGAAATATATTGTGATTATGACTATACTATATATAGTTATAGTATAACTATAAAGTAATGTAACATATTTTAAACCTATTTTAAACCATAATTTAAACCTTCCCAGACAAATAAGTGTGGTCCTTCAAAGAAGTGAATGTAAGAAACTATATACTCATCTCCCTGTTGCTACTATTGCTTAAAACACTTTTAGAGGCCCTGTTTTGTAATCTTCCAAATTATGATTGACCAAGAAAGCAGATCTGCTACTTTAGTTCTACAATTTGTGTTACCCTCTATTGCCCCCCACCCTTTGATTACCTGCCTGCTTTATCCACCAGACTTGGTCAAATATATCTTCTGTTTTCAAATAGAAAGCCTTCCTTCAAAGTGAGAAAACGTGCTCACTGATGTTATCAAAGAGTAAGCCTCAGGCTCTGTGGCAGCTCCAAAGCATTGGTGCAGAATATTCTGAGCAATGTGAGTAGGCACACCTCAAGGCAGGACAGAGAAGGACCTCAAAATTAACAGGAGGACTTTTCTGAGCAGAGGAACTATTTAAATTGATAATAAAAGATGGACAAAGTGATCACTTTTGTTAAGTAAGCTTACTGAAAGGAAATATCAAATGAAAGTAGAAAGAATATAGCTTGTTAAAACAGGAGCAAGTGAGGTCCTTTTCCTCCCTATACTGCAAAAAAAAAAATGGATCTCTTTAAGGGGTGTACCCTTTTATCTATCTCTCTAATACTCATCTCTCCTAGTCTGACAAACTCATATTATTTCAGACATGCAAATTATCCAGGTTTTGGTGGGTACCTGGTTCCATATCCTTCTCTGCCCTACCTTGAGCTCTGGCTACTTGGAATTCAATCCCACAGACTTGGAAGTGTATCTAGAATCAGTAAATTTGAGTTTATTGCCTTCTCAACATGCAGATATGACCCAAACAACAAACAACTACATGAAAGTCAACTGAGAAACAGAGATAGAAAAGATATTAGTCAGACTTTGCAGCAAGTTTATATTCCCTCCAATTCCTAAAGAACATGGACATGATCCCAAGAGCCATTTCATCAGGATGCATAATATCAAACCCCCTGAAAAGAGGAGACAAGAGAAGGACAGTTTACAACATTACCAAGTAAGTATCTTTAAATTTTCAGTAAGATCCTTTATCTGAAACAAATTCACCAATAATGACTCACAAAAAAAGATAAACTCTTTAAGACTGATTCCAAATAAAACAGGTTACTGATAAAAATGGCATTACCAATAAAAGGCTAATGGCCCCTCAAAGTAAGACTACCATTTTATATAAGCTTCTAACTCCAAGACTCTGTTCCTAAATGATTTCATAATGAAATAAGAAGTGGTCATGTGTAAAAAGCACTAGATTTGGAGGACATAAAATGAATCATAGGGTTTTCAAAGTGAACACTGTAAAATGAGTTTACTAGTAGGTAACCAGAAACCAGATGACTTCAAAACACTGAAAAACCACCAGTACCTCTCAAAAAAGAAAACTTACAATTTCAGTGAATCCTTTTACTATATTCTGTACCTACTATTTCCATCATAGCAAAGTAAGGTGATTTAGAAGTCTATGTCCCCAGTGAATTTCTAACATTTCAACAAATTATCATTTACAGTTTTAAATAAAGTGTTTTCTTCACACCTGTAACACAAGTACATTTCTAGATTTTTTTCTTTCTATTGCAAATTAAGAATTTTTTTTAAAGACATAATGAATCTGATATCCCTATTGGAATTAAACCATGGTCAATTCCAATTTTGTGAGCATCTTGTCTCAGATAAAAGAATAAAGTGCCAGATCCCTAAATAAGTTAATGTCACTGTTGACATTAAAATTCAGAACCTCTCTATCCTGGATATGGAAGATAATTTGATGTTAATAATTTGATGTCAGTTTCTCACATACACAACACAGTTCTTGCTGATACATGGAACACAGGCTCTTTATAACAAATACCCCAAAGATCTTTAATTGGTAGTTAGGAAACATGTTTTTCCTAATCATCGAGTCTCTTAAATATTATGTTTTTAAATATGCATTTAGGGAAACTAATGAGGTAAGATATGAGAGGGATAAAGAAGGTATGTTGCCTTCAAAATTAAAATTTTCAGGACATCAGTCCAGCAGGCATAAAACAACATAAAACAAATAACTAGATAATCAAACAATAAAAGCAAACTAGAAATAATATGAGAGCTTTTTTAAAAACTGTTATTGCACATATGCAATAATTACTTCCATCAAGACTTTTATTATACATTTGTTTTTATGGAATCATAATGCACAAGTGCATGCCATTGTTTAAACACATTCACCACATACCCCATAACAGAATATGATGACAATATGTATTAAGGATAATACAGAAAATGTGGCTAAATGCATTCTGTATTATGGCTCCATAATACAGCATGCAAATGGTTCTGACTAAGCAGACACAGGAGACGGTCGTTAGTGTGCACGCTGTGAATGTATATTATGAATAATGCATAAAACTTGGCTAAATCTTAATGAGTCCATTGACATCCTATGGGGTCCAAAGGAGGCTCAGATCCCAAAGCATGGCCCTGGCACGTTTCTACCCACCAATCATAATAAACAATACCATGAAAACAAAGGACATTAAACTACATGAAGATACTCTCATCCTAGGTGAAGGTTTTGAAATAAGCACAAGAATTGGAAGAAACTTTGAAAAGAGAGCTAGAAGTCCATCACTCCACTTACAGTTTTTGAAAATTAGCTACTGCAATTCAAATGGGACAAAAGCTGCAGTTGAGGGTTTGATGTTATTTCTTTTCTCTGGTTTTCTTCAGGGAGCTGCTATTACAAGGAAGATGCGAGCAAGCCGTAAGAAAAGTGACCAAACTCTTAGCCCACAGTGGTAGGAAGTCTTTCTGCTTTGAAAGACTAACGTTTGCAAAATGAAGTATAGTCAATTAAATAAGGGAATAGATGTACTATGTCTGCACTCTTTAAAGTAGAAACTCCTTAAAATTCTGGTTTTTACACAGCTTTTTAAAGAATCAAAAAGAATGCCATGAGCAGGTTACTCACAGCACATTTTTTTTTCAAAAATCAATGTTTTTTCCCAATAGCTATTATATGCAGACTCTTAAAACCTGAGTCCTTGAAAAGAGAAACCAAACCATACATCTATTATCCCTACATGGGTGTACCCCAAGATGAACACCTACATGCGCATGTTTAAAATGTTCACTGAGCCAAAAATGCAACGCCGCGCAAGCTGTGCTTGAGATGCACAAATTAAGTACGTGACACAAGCCTGTGCACCCAAGCCTCTCCTTGGGTGGCAGTGGGAAAACAAGGAATGCCACTTCTTCATGGTGCTCCCAGGGGCGGCTGGGAAACGGGCATTCTGAGAACACATCCCCAGAGCACACAGAAGAGGCGAGGGCCGGCCACTTGGGGAAGCAGCAAGCCAAGAAAAACCCTGCACTCTCAGAAAACATGCAAGAGCAAAATGTCGAAGTGGGAGCTGGAGCTAGAATTCTGGGATGGAGTTCTTGTCAATCTGCCCGACTCCATGAGGTTTTCCCATCCCTTTACCAGATACAACAACCAGACACGGCCAAGGCACAGGCCCAAACTAGAAGCTGTCATAAGAGCCTAAAGCATGAAAATGCATAAATACCTCCATCACTGAATTCTAAAACACAGGTCATTTACCATCCCATGTCTGAGCTAAAATCGGCTCCTGGTTTAGCTGTAATGGCAATTTAGCCTATATGCTGTGAATTGAGGGCTCCCTGGAAGATTCTTTCTGCAAAATAATATTGCTATATATTTCCCATCTCTCACTACCAGCACAGGCAGAAACGCTAACTCTAAACATTTATGAAAAACAACTCTTCATAAGTTTCTATTTAAAGTACAAATACTCCTGGGTATAGTTAAGAAAAATTATGATAAATTTGCGTTTGTTTTCAATTTGCTTTCTCTTGTGAGAAGAACTAGGACAATAGAGGAACCTAGTAGGGCTGGGGTAGTTACTGAAAGATTTAACAATAGGGTAAAAGGTTAGAGAAGATGGGACCCCCTGACAGATGAACTTTGCCTCCTGTTCCGATTACACTAGCTCACACAACCAGGGATTCTGTGATGAGGAATTAAGAATTTTAACCGACTCCTAAGGCTTAAAACTTTTGGGGGCACCTTATTATGTTTGTATTGACACCTGGGTAAGCACAGTCATTGCTGCTAGAGCATGAAGTATGAAAATCATACAGAAAAAATAAGGTATGTGTTGTCACCACTTCTGCTATTTTCCTTGTTCTAAAATTTGTCTCATATCAAGTGCAATAGAACAAAGTTCAGTTCCTGATAGAACAATTCCATAAAGCTATTCTGCCTCTGAAAACCATTCTCCACCACAGCTGGTCCCAGCTACACTATAAGCAGCCGACAATTGCTTCCCCCACCCCCTCCCTTGCTTCTTCACCCCTCCCAGATGCCACCCAAAGAATAACAGAAAAGTCTCTCGGTGGCACTTTGCTTCTCAGCAGGAAGCTGTACTGTTTGTGATATCCATTTTGATTCAAACCTAAATTAGGCCTCTGGAAATAGGTAATGCACAAAAAGAAGCATTTTGTGTCACCAAATTATTATTATAGGTTACTGTTAACCCTTGGAAGATGGAGGTGAGCTCGGCAGCTCCCCACTGAGGTGACTATTTGTCATGAAATCATAGGCCCTACCTCAAAAGATGTTTCAGGTGAGCTTGCGACAAGGCAAACTATCTGGTTGACCTATAGGATTCTGATAGCTAGTTTAAGTGGGGAAGCTAAGAGAAATGCCAGTTAAACAAAAGGATCAGCACAGCATGCGGAGCCAGCAGTGAGCTAGCACAAGTTTAACAGCTGACAGGGCCTGGAGAGAGATGGAGGGATCAAGGTATTTTACTAGCAGACCGATTTAAGACCCTTCTCCTCAAAAGCTCTCCTTGTAAGGTTTAGAGGGGCAAAAGTTCAGAGCAATGCATATTTTTTTTTTAAAGAGTTCACTTGTGATAAAACTATCAACGAGTTCTGTTGAAATAATGAATTAGAGTATTGAATGTGCTGATGTTTCTTTTTTTTTCATACAGTTCAGATGCGAAATAAATTTTATTTTTGAAAATCCCTGCTCAAAAATTTAAATTGCTGGCCCATAATTAAGATTCAGAGCAGTTTTAGAACTTACCCTGAAACTAACCCTACATTATCATCCTAGCACTGGTTCTTGAAAATCTTTGCCGTTTTTACTTTTTCTAATTTAACCTTGGTAATATCTGACTCTCCCATATTCTTCTTTCTTCATAACTGCATTAAAATAAATAGCATGCATACAGTTAATTATAAACATAACTGAGTTCAAGCATCCAAATCAAAGGCCCCTTTCTATTAACCGATATTAGTAAAAGAAATGTGCAGAATTTGCATGTCATCTTCTCATCTTTCAGCACAAGTCAAGCCCCTTTCTGATTAACAATTGTAGGAGAGAGAGTCGTTGTGTCACACAGTAATAAGCCCTTAGCTTTTTATTCTTCCATATGCATTTTTACTCTGTGTCTTGGTGATTATCATGTATCTGGCTTATCTCATTAAAATAAACAGACATGACTGAATTCATGTCTCTCAAGACACAGTAAACACAGCACAAGATGTAATTCCTCAAATTGGAATAACTGATATTATTGAATAAATAACTAACTAAGGCTTCTTCAAAGTGCGCATCTTAAGTTGATGATGAAAAGCAACAGAATTATTCTGCAACTGGTATCATGGCAAATAAAACAGCTGAGAAGAACAATCAAAGTTTTCTAGGGAGTTTAGTAGACTGTGGATACTAGCCAAATTTCATAGCCGCCCAGAGTTTTTAGCTGAGTCTCTAAAATTTGAAGGCAGAGTAAATGTTCCTCTCCCGTTTCCTAGACACAACTCATAAAATGATAGGTTCTTTCTGATGTCTAAGAATCTTGTTTAGGTCTCGTTCTAGTCAGCAACATGATCTTCAAACTGAGAAAATGCCTGTTGGATCCCATAAAACTGTAGTGTAACATTTTAACTTCAAAACTCCTGGAACCACACACCTTAGGGTAAGGCCAGGATAAGGCCATCACCAAGTTTTCCCAATACAATCTCATTCAAGGAATTTTGACTAGATAATGGCTCGATTTTACTCAGGATATCTAGAAATCATCTGAATGCCAGCTACTGAATTAAATCTCCTATGTTTCCATTTTCTAAAATAATTCCTCAATTCAAATATTCAACAGCATTTCATCTAGGCACAGTGAAAGCAGCTCACTGTGGACAAGGCATTTTCTTAAAAGTTTCTGCAGGCTCCCTGTCCACACTGTACATACCTGTGCAGTTCACTCCCTGGGAAGTTGCTTTTGCCATAGCTTCCTCCTTAAAAATATTCCTACACTCATGCTGGTTTTGTATCTGTTCAGTTCAAATTTAGATTCATTGGTACTTTTCCATAGTTACATTTCTTGTTCGATTGGTGTTTCCTTTTATTTATTCTGAAGTTCTCGATGTAAGACAAACAGGAATACCACCTTCTAAAATTACTACTATCCTACCATCCTCCAATGGAACATTAACGGGAAGCAATATTCGCCAAAGCTATGAAGCATACACTGTCCTAAATTACATGGCAGTCTCGGCCCTGAGCTCACACATTTTTGAATAGAAAGGCTCCCAGGGATCTTTCCGTACTGACTGCATTTACTGCTTTAAAATATTTTTAACCCAGACACTGAAGTGCCAGCCTTGCAGTTCCTCATGCTAATCCCAGTTTGGGTGGCTGTTCTTAAGGGAAAGCATTCAAAACATTGTAACAGTGCATCAACTTTGACCCTTTTCACTTAAACATGAGACTCTTTTAAAAAAGTTTGAATTCCAGAGGGAATCACTGAACTTTGACCTGCTTAAAATTAGTTTTGTTTTAGTGCCTTCATGGTGACTCAACAGGCCAATTTTCCAGACACTTAAGATGTTTCTGCCCCTGAAGATTCCAGTTAAAGTCCACAGCTATGTTCGCTGGTCAGATCAGAACACTTTGTCCCAGGGTTTCAAGCAACAAATTCCCAGATCTCCATCTCTTTGCCAGATGTTGGCATTACTTGGTATTAAGATGGATCTACAAACACATACTCACACACACGCACACACACACACCACGCAATCAGAGGGCAGGCCCTAATTTTTTTTTTTCACTTACAAAGTTTTCCACTCAAAATTCAGTCATGGGGAAATGTTTATCAGGATTATATAAACATTACTTACTAGCCTAACTCTTATAAGACTAAAACTCTTAACTTTTGGTTAGCAGTAGTACTATGACACATTTAAAATACAATCTTTCTAAATCTATTTTCATCAATGAGGAAAAAAACCTGCTGGGACTTTATTTTCTAATCTCTTACAGATTTTAGAAATTGTCAATGAACAGTTATCACATCACAAATGAACAATACCACAATGTTATACTTTCCTTCAACAAAATTTCAACTACGACATTTGTTGTCAAAAAGTCACAGCAATTAATAAGTAAAATAAGTTTACTTATGTTCAGTTTTATTTAGTCCCCCAAAACTCTTCCCCACCCTTTATGAAAAAAACTTAAAAATACAAATTAGTGCCCAATTTCATTAATATAAACTGAGGTGTTAAAAAAGAAGCTCTTAGTCTGGAATAATTTCTGCATAAACCCTGCACTTTAAAATTTTTAGAAAAGTTAAGGATAAATGCAGTCAGGAAAAGAAAACCGATGTAGTATTATGAAGCCAGAAAAAAAAGAAATGCTAACACAGGTAGTTAACCAGGATAAAAGAATAAGTATAACACAAATTAGTCTACACAAATTACATGCCATGTTAAACAAGAAGTCTTTATCATCTTCAGTGGGTGAGTTACCTTTATTGAAAGGTGGTGGTACAAGAGTGTGTTCCAGATCTTCATATTCAAGCACTGGTTTGCACTTTCATCCATTAATTTTCAAAAAGCTACCAACAGCATTCTTAAAATATAGGCATGTGACCCATACTATAATACCCTGAGGCTGGAAGACAGAAATTCCATAGACGGTACAGGGTCACAAAACTGATCACTGCAAAATTCTACCTCAATGTTTTGCTCTCCTCCCACTAATTAGACAGCACTAACTGCAATTCAATAGTCAGAAAATAAAATCTACTCACCTAAATCTATCTGGCAATCATTTCTTTCACTTCCTACATATTTAAGAAAGAACACAATAAAGATGTTCAAAGTGGGAAGAAAGGGTGAACTTCTGTGTAGGTGCATTAATTTAGACCTACTTCATTTTCATTTATTCATAAATCATTCAACACATAAACATTGAATGGCCACAGATTTCTTAAATTAAGAAAATATTTGGAATTCATTCCAACTATTTTACATTTAAAGTACATGTAACTATTTGGGTTCTTTGCTGAAGATTAGAAAACAATAACTAATAGTTATAAAAACTGGGTCAATTGTTTATATGAAGAGGTCAACTAAAATGAAAATTTCTAGTGCTACCAACTGGTACCTTCGAATGACATGAAAACTAGTATGCATTATGTAACATGCTAATGAATACATAT
The DNA here is from genome assembly GCA_963574885.1 of Lepilemur ruficaudatus. Lineage (NCBI taxonomy): Eukaryota > Metazoa > Chordata > Mammalia > Primates > Lepilemuridae > Lepilemur > Lepilemur ruficaudatus. Next base: position 32,898 of record CAUYRT010104938.1, on the reverse strand, counting down.
ACTTACAGACCAGATATTAAATGGTAGTATTTAAATAAAATCATAGAAATGTTCCCCCGTAAGGACCTTATCTGAAGAATCTGCAACACAGGATTGGCGTCGTAGTTGCTTAATCCTTTAATTGTTTTAATAATAAAATGGGCTACTAATTATGGAAAGGTATTTTGGCCTTGCCTTCCAAAAGACATAGTTGCATTTTTCTTTGTATATGTTGTAAAAACTAATGGACAGTGTCATTAAAAAATAATGTAATTGTTTTTAAACAAACATACACTGTCATGTAAATCTAAATGCATTTTCTCTTCTTAGGTGGTCACCTTAGAACACCACTCACTTAGAGATCAGCCAGTACTCACAGTGTTTTAACCCCGTTTTGAAACTGCTTTCTAAGTCTGAACACACCCATGCATGCACACACACTTCTAAATATCCTCAGTGGTGACAAATTTCATAATTTGAAAGTCAATTTGAGCCATTTTCATCATTTCAGAGAGACATTTATAGCCAATTCTGGTGAATTAAAAAAAAAAGAATGATGAATCTTGGTATAAAATGCGATTAGAAAGTAATGAGATGGATGTGTTAGTCAGGCTTGCAAATGATTCAAAGGGCAATTCCGAGAGAGGAAGTTTTCCAAAATGGTTTGAACAAGGGCATCATTGGAATAACAGTTTTGCTTCTCTGGGTGACAATTTTGAAAAACAACATTAATATGAAGGCATAAATTACAGTGCAATCATTGTTTTCAAAAATCAAACTCTGTACGCTTCAGTCACGCCCTGCAAACATTAAATACAGCAAATACAGCAAATATACATTTTCATTTTATGGCTACATATGTGCATTCTGAAGCTTCCACTGGGTGGAAACTAACCATAAGTTGATTTGCAAAATATTACGTATAATACAAACTTAACATAACTCTTTTGATCTTTCAGAAAAGTGACATGCAATTTTTTAAAAACCTTATTTTTATAGTCAGATATTTACAACCAAACTCAATATGTAGGCTTCTATAAACCTTTTTCTCCTATATACCGTCAAAACCTGACAAGAGCTCACTGTGGCATTATGCACAAAAACTGCAAATTTAAACAAGGTGCGATCGTACACTTTTTCACACATTATTGTATCATGCTGCACGAGAAAACTAATGTATGCACAGTTCCAAAATAGCCTGGGCTATTGCTGCACAGCCTTGAAACTAGTAATATCCCGATGAAAGCACCTTTCAAAAGCTGTTCCTTTATTATTGCACACTAGTAAAAGGTCGCTTTCACTATTTGTATTTTACAATAGAAAAAAATGAAGAAATGTCTCTGACACGGCCTCATAATTCTGAGGTCTTATTTCTTATTAGATTCTTCGTAGTTATAAAAGTTGTTTCATCAATATGACTATGACGATGGGACTCAATACTATTTAATCGACTCAATTATGGAACAAATGGGCTTTTTTCCTTTTGCTGCCCTACTTTCCTTTAAGTTGCATTTGAATTATTGATGAAATCACAATGAAGCATTTCTTTGTTACATGTAGTTTATAAGCATAGAAGGATGCTTCATGGTTAATTTTTAGACTCATGGTGATAAAATAAACACACTTGTCCTTTCAAAGAAAGTCAATAGCATGGTACAAGCTTAAAAGAATGACTTTTCCTTTTTTTTCCTATTGTTTTGAGAACATAATGTGCTGAAATGGTGAACATAAATACAACTATGAAAAGAGAGAATGGTAAGCAAGAGTATAGTATAGAAAATACTGTTCCAGGTCTTTCTGGGTGATAAAAGATTTCAACTATGATAAATTTAGGTTCTGCTTTCCCTCAAGTATTTCAAACACCCATTTAGTCACGTAGCAGGTTGCAGCCCCCAAAAAGTGTTAGAATGAATAGTTTTCAGGATAAGAACATTTCTTACATAGAATACTCTAATCACCACCTATCTGATGTCCCCTCCATCCCATTTTCCAAAATCGAAAATCTGAATCCTTTAATAACTCGCCATTGCTTTTATGATAAAAACCCCAAACCTTAGCAGGACCTATAAGACCCTACATGAGATAACTCTTGTCTCTTCAACCTCACCCTTTATAATCTTACCCCAGCCACACTGCTCTCTTAATTCCTTAACATTTCAAGATTTGAACATGCTGTTCTCTATCCCCGGTCACCCACACCTTCTTCAACTACTTGGCCCTCGGTTCTCTTCACACCACAGCCCAAATGTGTCTTCCTCAGGAAAGCCTCCTGGGACTTCCAGAGTAAATCAGGCTACCCTATATCTCTTCCCAGCTCCCCTGTACTCTTCCTCCATAACACACTCTATAGCACTTGTCACTGTACATATTTACAGTACAATGATCTCAGCCAACCTACATTCTCTAAGTCACCAGAGAAACTCATGTCCCCCATGACCTATGAAACATACTGTTGGCCTGGGTGGCACCCTGGTGGCAATAAGGCTCCTCTAGCAACCCACTCATTCCTTCTCTCACCACTTTAATTGTCTGCTTCATCCCGAGTCTGTTCATGTCATTTGTTATTATAAGTGTGTAAATTAATTAAACATTACATAACTAATGAAATATGAGGGCAAAAATGGATGTTTCAGTGACCCTAATTTGAATGCTTTGGAAAGAATAAACACAAATTGTTTCTAAAAACCACTAAATTAGACATCAAATAACTTCACAAAGTTGGAATAAAAAAAATAAAAAAATCCTAGCAAATTCTGCACTTAGATTGCTTGCCAAATGCCTTTAAGCTCTACTGCCATTTTTAACTAATCAAAAATAAAAACCATCCAATATATATTATGGGTGGGGCTTATCCAAGAGAATAAGGACTGTCACTTAAGAGATTCATACTTAAAAGCCTTAATTATATATCAATTACCTGACAAATTAACAAAAACTGATAAACAACTCAACACTGATAAATTGATAAGCATATATATTAAAAAATCATAAAATATTTAATGTAGATAGCATTTGAGATTCTATGCTTTAGTGATTTTTTTTAAAAATCAGCAGTCCAGCTACCAATCAAAATGACACTGAAAAATAGAATGTCTCTCTGGTCTCGGTCTTTGTTGGCATGGTTAGCTGAACAACTTCCATATTTCTCACTAGATTGCCCCCCAAAAGGGCAGGGGCCAAATCTCTTTTGCTCAGCCCTGTAACTCTATTACTCAGCTCATATGAGACAAAAATGGACCCTTAATAAAATTTTTTTTTGAATGACTGATAGCCAAGATTAGTCAAACTCAATAATATTGTTTATTTTAAATTACTATTAGATAAATTACTATTAAGATCAATATGCAAATACTCACAAAGAGATTAAGAAGAAGTATGGATGAAGTCACCTGAGGATTTCAAGGCATAATATTTTTTTGAGAGACAATATATGCTCTTTACTCAATAATGGAAAAATAATTTGTACATGTATAAAAAAGGAATCTTAATTTTTAGTATTTTTCAAAATAGCACTCTCTAACATAACAAGGTTTCTGCCTTTTAACTTATGAACTATATTTAAGATTATGTGATTAGGTTTCCTTAGGACCCAACCATGATTACCATATCCTGATTAAGACTTCTATATACTAGTTCCAAATCCAGCTACCTTTTAATTTTATCTATAATGAAAAGTAATAATAATGCTACCTGAAATGTATTTATCCCCTTCCTTCCAAGAAATTTAAAGCAACCAATATCTTGTGAGCAGCCACTGTTAAATAAAAAAATGAGAACATAACTGAAATGAATTTTTATTAGCAAAATAAAAGATGTTAATAAGGAAGCCAAGCTATCTGAAGTTCAGGCACAAGATGACTCTGGGATAATTCTTATAAACCCAGGCTGAGTTTTACCAGAAAAATGCTAATAAACATTTAAAATTCTAACATATTATATTTATGAAAGGTTTTGTCTCTTCAGATTCTCTATTGCTGAGATGGCACACATAAAGATATCTTTTAATTATTGCATTTAACTGATTTATCAATTGATGAATCTAAGAAAAAATAAGCAATGGGAGAACATTCAAAAGCATTCTGGGAAATAAGACAGGACATGGGTCATAAATTAGAGCCAGACATACAGAAGTGTAATGATGTCAATGTGGCCCCAACCTTTTAGTTAATTATGAGGAGTTGCTAAACAGAAGGAAAGGCTAAGTCGTTATGACCCTGGCTAGTGCAAACACACACACAGTGCACACACAAACATACACACCCACACGCTTCCGCCATGATTTAAAAAAATAGTTTAAAGCATCACAACCATATTCTAAAGCCTTATTTTTTTCTTCAATTTACTTTTTAAGACTTACAGCCTATACTATCTCATTTAAATAGATGCATGTGTCAAACCCATTACATTGTCAAATTTTGTCTCCAATGCACTGTCTCCCCATTTAGTATGTAACTTGGACTAGTTCTGTAGACTTTAAAGTGGGTGCAAAAAAAAAGAAAGAGAAAAAAAATCTATTAGCATTCTACAAGTAAACATTACAGCTTTTATTTACATTACTGTATTGTAGATATTCTTTATTCCCTCTATCTCATCCTTCTTTGTGCGTTTACTATTACTAAAGAAATATATTTTGTAATTGATGGTGCATATACATGGTCAAAAAATTTAGGAGAGCACTGACTTAGATGCCCACCTGGGAACCTGAAAAACCTAGGACTACAGTTTTTGGCTAATTATCTGTTGTCTACATACTGAGCGACACAGTACATAGTACACAAAGAGATACCATTACCATCATCAGACCTTTGGGCCCAATCGGGTGTCCTACCTCCCATTAAAATGTTTCCTTGGTTTCATTCCATAAAGAAATTTTCGCACACCTGTAATCCTAGCACTCTGGGAGGCCGAGGCAGGCGGATGGATCGCTCAAGGTCAGGAGTTCGAAACCAGCCTGAGCAAGAGCGAGACCCCATCTCTACTAATAAGAGAAAGAAATTAATTGGCCAACTAAAAATATATAGAAAAAATTAGCCGGGCATGGTGGCATATGCCTGTAGTCCCAGCTACTCAGGAGGGTGAGGCAGGAGGATCGCTTCAGCCCAGGAGTTTGAGGTTGCTGTGAGCTAGGCTGACGCCACGGCACTCTAGCCCGGGCAACAAAGTGAAACTCTGTCTCAAAAAAGAAAGTTTCGCCAAAGCCAGAAATTCAAGATGATCTACTAATAGATTGCCATAGGGGCCATCATTTTCACAATAGGAAGGAGTAAATGTTAATGCTCTCTCTCTCTTTTGTTTCACCATTTTGTAACACACGACAGTTTTCATATGCTTGAGGAAGTGGATTATGGATTACATTGTCTGATTTTTAGCTAAATTAACCCTTACAAAATGGACAAAGGCTTTAAAAACATTTCCTGCAAGAAAAGAAAAATAGTATAGCTTTTCAAGTAATACTAATAACACAAACCTAAGTGAACACAGGAAATTGGCAGAATTGTTATCTCTTAGTCTGATGCTAGCTCTTTGGCAGCCATATTTCAAGAAAAATCTGAGAATTCTAAAAAACAGAGAAGTTATCAGAAAAGTTGTTTGTAATTGGGCATGGTGGTGCACGCCTGTAGTTCCAGCTACTCGGGAGGCTGAGGCAGGAGGCTGCTTAAGCACAGGAGTTTGAGGTTGCAGTGAGCTCTGATGACGCCACTGCACTAGACTAGCCTGGGTGACAGAGTGAGACTATCCCAAAATAAAAAGAAAGGTGGTTTGTAGTGGATGGTGTGGTGTGCTGCCCAACAGCACTCACTCTCCCAGCTGCCAGGAGTATTGGCTGCTGAAGGCTCCCGGTCCCTTCCCAAGAATTGCCCTTGCTCAAAGTCATGCCTCTTCCCCAGGGATGGCCCACGTCCAACCCCGTGTGCAGTTACAAAGTTCTTGTCCGTGGCCTCAGTTCAGAGCACCTCTGAGGAGCCATCCAGTTCCAGAGCTCCCCCTAGGCCAGCTAAAGCCTCAGCTGCATCAACTTCTGCCCACCCTGCTTCTCTTGTCCCCTCTCAGGTTGTGTCCCTGAGACCCCTCCCCTAAAACTCGGTGCATGAAAATGTGCAGGTCAGGGCGGGTCTCCAGGAAACTCTGACGTGATAGAGTGTTAGATCTGCTATCATTCAAACTGGACCTTGCTCTAAGTGTTTATTGTGCCCTGAATGTTAAAAAACGTATTAACACATGTACATGACTGTACACCTGTGTGTGTTTGTATGCTGGGGGATTGCGCGCTCTGAAAATTTTCCTGATGGAGTACCCCTAAAATACTAATACGTCACCAAATCTGCAAAGTCAGCATTTTAACTGCTGACTTAAGGAGCTAGTTTTCCAGTTTTTGGCTACTGTCATTAGTTCATTCACAAGCAAAGCAGACCATGTTACTCCAAAGTATAAGGTTCCCAATGGCCTCCATGGCAGAATCTAGTGCACATGAGTCTATGATAAAAAGATCACATGGATCTGGCCACTGCCAACCACCACAGTCTCATCTCAGCTAGTCCTGTCCTGTACTTTATGCTCTACCAACCCCAGACTGATCTGTCATTTCACAAACACACTATGCACCAGGCCTTTTTACTCATGTTGTCTTGTCTGCTTGGAACACCCTCCTACTTACTCAGAGCACCCACCACCCCTTCCCTTGCTTAGCTTAACTGAGAACCTTACCAAGGGCAGTTGGCGGGAGCAGTTTGCCCAAGTGCAGGCAATAAGGGGGCGCACTGTTTGCAGAGAATTTAAGAAATATAACTGACTACAAGTTGGTGAGCATTTTATTATCACCTGGCTCTAGCAATTCTGAATGATGCCAGTAATAAAATGGTCCTTCGACTAGGGCTGACTGTGCCCAAGGCCCGCCCCGGATGTGCCACATGTTCCTTAAGCCAGTGTTAACAGGAATTCCAGCTAACACCGTGCACTTTCAGGAAAACTTGCAGGTTTGGACATAGGCCATTATTAACTCCAGGAAACCCAAGAAGTTACGTAAAAAAGTCAAAGTAATCAGTATATAATACTCTCAGCAATACACAACATGGACACAAAGTAAGTATGTTACTGAACTGATTTAACAAAAAAAAATAATAATAATAAAATGAAATTATATTGGGACAATGAGAAAAGGAATATGTGTGATTTTAGGAAGTAGGGTAGGAGACATATAGGAGAGCTGAACAGCAGGAAGTCAATGGGTAGCTAATGTTCTTTAAAAATCAAGGAAACAAGGAGTAAACATTTCACTTAGAAACACAGAATTGAAAGTAGTAGGAATGGAGTGGGTATAGTTGCCAGCAAGAGAGGGATGCTATTTTATTATATAGCCTTGCGTTTTCTACTATCTATACCCATTATTCTAATATGTATTTAATTGGTTAATAAAATACTCAGCTCATGAATCAGTTCATTTAGAAAACCTTTCCTAACCTCTCTTCTGTGCTCTCAAAATATTCTAGCTGGGGTTATTTCTCTATCACTCTACTTATCACACTAATAAATAACCACCAGTTTCTGTCACTAGCTCCTCTATCAAACTGAGGTTCTTGCAGATAAGAACCAAGATTTATTTATACAGTATTTGTATCCCCTGGCAGAAATGATATTTAAAGTTAAATTCAAATCTGAATTCAACAAATATTCACTGGGCTACAAGTAGACAAAAGAGTAATAAGACATAGGGTTCTGATTTGAAAGAAGAAAGTTTTTAACCATATAATGTCATCCTATGGTGGAACTCATTATGTACTAGAAATTATTTTAAGTACTTTGCATTCATTCTATCATTAATTCCTCACAACTGCTTTATGAAGTAAATATAATTATACCCATTCTGCAGATGAGCAATCACAGACTGAGAGAGCGTAAGTAAATCACCCAGTTAGAAAGAAATAAAGGATGGCCCAAAATACAGGAATACAGGCCAGGCACAGTGGCTTACACCTGTAATCCCAGCATTTTGGGAGGCCAAGGTGGGAGGATTGCTTGAGGCCAGGAGTTCGAGACAAGCCTGGACAACCTAGCAAGACCCTGTCTCTACAAAAAATAATTTTAAAAATTAAAAAAAAAAATTAGGAGTACAATATTAAGCTCTAACGTCGATGCCCCTAGGCACAAACTCACAATATCTCTCACAAGATAAGACATGTTCACAACATGATTACAATATGCTACGACGTATGGTCAAAGTCATAAAGGTGATTATAGATGCAAGTGTCATAAGATCAGAGGGAGAGATATTCAGCCAGTATTTTCTGTGAGGATGCCATAAAAGGGTAAAACTAAATGTAGAAATTAAGGGATGGGTAATCTTGTAGGATATTTATACACAGAGAAAACATATATAATAAGAAGACATAAAAATGTGAGGGCAACTATGTTTATGTAGACAGGAAGCCCTAATTGTTTTGTGTCAAATCTCTCTCCACCCACAGAGAGAAAACAGGGAGAAGTACGGACTTAAGCACCTCTTTTTCAAAGTTGTGAAACACAGAAAGACAGGGTGACTACCATAGGGAGTTTCTCACTAAGTTACTGAAATGGAGCTGGGCGGGAGCAGGGTACAAAGCCTCTGAAACTGTGCAATTTTCCCCCCCTGTTTGTTTCTGAAATCCTTCCATCCCTAACACTACTGCTGTAGTCCAAGCCACCACCTTTCTCTTATGGGGATCATTGCAATAGTCTCCTATTTCTAGCTAGCTGAAATCCATTCCTGCCTCTCTTAAATTTGATCTACAGGATATAGGCACAAATTTTATTAGTCCCTTAAGAAACCTCAGTGGGTTCCTCATCACCCTTATTATGAAGACTCAGCTCCGTAATATGGCCCAGAAGACTTGATGATCTGATCCCAGCTACCTCTCAGGCCTCATCTCCGTTCATTTCCCTCCCAGTCTGCATTTGCCATGCTGCCCTTTTCATCCCAAGAACACACCCTCCTCTCCCTCCCTCTTTGGAACCTTTGCAACATGCTATTTCCTCCTCCTCAATTTTTTTTCTCCTGTCCTCATTATCTCATTAACCATCTCTCAAATGAGACTTCCTCATGGAAGACTCTTCTGACTGCTCCTCCCCCAAAATATACCAGAAACCTCTCTTATATGCTATATATACTTCTGTGAAATACAGTTCCACAATTTGCAATCATAAGTTTTGGTAATTATTTAAGTTTATCTTCCCTAATAGACTTTAAATCCTTGTATGCAAGGTGTGTGCCTGTTCCACACATCACTGAATCTCTAGCAATGAACCTGGTGTCTGACTCATAGTAGGTGCTCAATAAATATTTGTTGATTATTGAATGAATGAATGAAGAGGCAAAACAAAAATAGAAAGTAAAATACAGAGCCAAGTGGATTGGGAACCAAGGAAAGTCAATCGGTGAGGAGGTTTGAAGCAGATGAAAAAAGCAATTCTGGAAGAAGTCCCTGAGTCAGACAGAGTTCAAGTGTCAGCAGTGGCTTCCGTGCAATGGCGTGGCCTCTCTGCCATGAGCATCCTGAGAAAAGTTAATAGGGCAGACACATTGCAGACAGTTTGGGAGTCATCTGGGAAACTGTTCAGCTTGAACCAGATCACAAACAAATGATTCTTGAAGGGAAGTTTTCAAACATGAGCCTGAAAAGATAGAATAGTTGGAGATAGATTATAGAGGCCCTTAAAAACTAGACTTAAGAGTCTGAGTTCCATCCATGCGTAGTACTCCAACACTTTGAATTTTTGAGAAAGGGGCAACATGATCTAAATAGCATGTCAGGAAGACTGGCCTGACAGCTATAAATAGAGCAGATTGCAGGGAGAGATACTAATTTGGAGAACTTTGCAATAATTCAGACTGATAAAAGTGGGTACAGAAGAAAAGGGATGACTTAACAAGACTTAAAATATATTTACTATATTACAGTGGGCAAGTGCCAAAGGCTTAGGAACCAGACCACTCTGGGTTCAAATCTCAGTTACCAGACTTAACAGCTATGCTACTTCAGGCAAGCTCAGTTTCCTGATCGGTATAATGGGACAACATCTGTACCTATGTCAAGGTTATTAGGAAGATTCAGTAAAAATAAACTGTTTAGCACTGCCTAGAGACAGTAACTTAGTCAGCATCAGCTGTTCTTTTACGTGAGACAGGAGAAGGGGCACAGTGACGGCACACCAGGGAAGAAATTACCTTGGTGGGCAGGTCTTCATGTCACAAGAAGATAGCCACCTATATAGTTAACTCTTGTCCTGGTTTCTGCCTAATCGTTTTAACTACCCATTTACCTTTCTGGCTTCTGCTCTGGATTCATGCCAAACACAAACTCTGCTGAGTCTTTGAGGGGACCTCATTCTTCAAACTGCTTGAGCCATTTCTAAACTTTTGCCTTTGACATTATTTCCAACTTGCCCTCTTACTCTAATGCTGCCCGCTAGAAGCAATCCTAGATACTAAAATCCATGGCTAAATACACCACAGCTCTCTTCCCAAGAATTGTCAGAAAGATTACGTTGAAAACAAATGCAAAGTTAAACTCGGTTTTTAAGAGTTAATAGAGAATGATTTTTTTTTTCTCCAAGGATAGGTAATAGCATCAGATTCTGAAATTAAGCACAGCAGGAAGAAAGAGTCTGCATAGATTTCGCAGAGTATCACAGGCGTCTGCAATAAAGCACTTAAAAATGCCTTGTATTGCTAATTCTTTACACAATCTCCTTTTATTTCCAACGCAGTGTGCCGGGCTTGAGCCATGAGACACGCATTGATGTTAACATTACACTGCCTGAATTAGAGCCATTTTTCTACTGAAACTCTTGTTAGGTTTAGAATTACTTTTTACCTCCCCCGCCCCATACATTTTCCAGATCAAATAAATGGTTGCCTCTTCTAACAATGCTGAACCCACTTTTGCAGTCATTACCTTGGCAAACAACCTTCCCGTCAAGATTCCAATAATCAGGCCTTGAGCTACAGGGGAAATCTGCCTGCTTAAAGATCTCTGGATCACATGTCACCCTGGGAATTCTAACTGAAGGAGGGCAGCTCTCTTCTTAGACTGCTTTCAATTCCCCACCTCTCCCCAGCCTCAAACCAATACTCTTCATTCATTGATTGAATTGTTCAGCACATATTTATTAAATAGCTAATATTAGTAAGACACTGTGCTGGGCACCATGGTGGATTTTCACAACAGTAAAATGAAAGAGGAATTAGCCACAGAGCACTGTTTGGTGACAGGCAGACAATGAGATGGAGACCTCCCTCAACGCTAAATAAATTGTGTAAGAAAGTGCAGTTTTATAAAGACTTGCTATTTTTATGATCACCAACCTATTGGCTAGCACGTGTAATGACTTATTTTCTCTTTTTGCAAGATATTTTTGTGTAATGTAAATACTATTTTTTTCCTGTCCATGTGGAAGCCCTGTCATTATTTGTTCAGTGCTGTGATCACACGGAGAACAAAATAGACAAGGTCCCTATCCCCCTGTAGTAATTGCTGCTCCCAAGATGTTATACACAGTGGCCTCATGTTTTGATCCCATACAAACCTCAGGTTTGTTTTCTTCATTGTTTGTTTGTTTGTAGAAAGGCACTTCCCTGTAAGGACCATATTAATCTAATTAAAATCCTGTCCTTGTCTTATCTCACTAGGGCTCCCGTTCAGCATACTCTTTGTCGACATCTTTATTCACAGTAATCATAATCGAACTTCAGTCTGTTTTCCACATACAACTCTGTTTTCACTCATTCATTAAACAAATGTCTTTATGCACCTGCTACGTCTCAGACATGGTGCTAAGTATTTGGAATACAGAGCTGGATAAACAGATCAACCTCTGGTCTTCAGTCTATTTACTCACCTTCAATTCGGCCTGTTAAAAATTTCTTTCCAGGCTAGAATACATGTAACTGCCACCTTCCCCTGACCCCAACCCCTGGTTTCCTTTCTTCAGGTCCTCTCACTCTTGACTCTAAGCTCACTTACATTCCGTGCACTCAAAATTACTCATGGTTTTTAAAATTTTATTTCAAAACTCTTAAAAACACATCATCAAAAAAAAAAAAAAAGTCTTCCTGGCAGTCCAACAATCAGCTGTGCTTTATCTTGGCACTACCACTATTCTTTGAACATCTTACTTAAATTCCATATGCCACATATATAACTTACTACCAACCTAAGTCAATATATTTTTTATCATTGGTTCTCAAACTTTTATGAGCAAAAGAATCATCAGTCATTCTAGTTAAAAATGCAGGATCAAAGGGTTACAACCACAGAGATTCAGGTTCTGTACATCCGGGGTGGGACCCAGAAAGGTCTATTTTTAACAAATATCCCAGGTGGTTTTCAACTCAGTGATTGGGTGATCACTTTTGAGAAATACTGTTCTGCAATTTCCTCTGATGTCAGTTTTTATGTATTCAAAATCTCCACTTAAATCATAAAATATTTCCCCTTAAGTATAAACAACACATATCTGTGTGTTCAATAAATATTTCCGGTTAACATGTGGATTAGTGGGTACTCAATAATAATCATCAACCTATGGAAATTACTTCACAGCTCAGGCATGGCTTTCAATAACCCTTTCTCATCTCTTCCTCCTGTCTTGTGTGATAGACAGGCAGGTATTCTTAGTGCTCCCATTTTACAGATAGGAATCCCACCCCAACATCTTGGCATGGTGGAAAGCTGCAAAGTGGTGACCAAACAGACTGAAACTTAGGCAATGACTTTCCTGCTCCCTAACAATGACGAACAGGGGCAAGTCACTTGATCAGTGGAGTCTGTTTGGTCATTTGTGAAAAGGGGCTAATACCCAACTGATATGAGGGCTGAGGGCATTAAATGAAATTATCCATGTTAAGCACCTAGCACCGTGCCTGGAACATGGTAATGCTGCCCAGCTGCTCGTTTTCCCATTTCCCCATCACGCAGGGCTGCCTTGACTCAATATGAAACTCCCTTTGCCAGCTACATGCACTCAGCAGGCTTTCATTCTGCTGCTGCTCTGTTCCAGGCACTGTGATTGTGCAGGGAGCTCCCCAGGGCCCTCAGGGAGCTTACCTTCTAATGGGAAATTTTTCTGGTGACCCTAGGGTTACCCTTTTCAAACCAGGCCGCGCTGTATTTAGCACACCTTTCACTTCATCCAGTGAGATCAGCACAGAGCAGAGTGGACAATAAGGCCTTAAGAATAAAGACTTTGTGGTAAGAGAAAGGTTAAGAGAAGCCCAACAAGCTGAAACAGGTAAATAGGAGGTGGGAAGAGAAGAGCATTCCAGGTGGCTCCAGGAAGTCCCTCAAAATAAATAGCGGGCCCATTGAATTTCTTTACATACTAATACAGACATATCTCCATTTGTTCAGTGTGCATTAAAATGACCGCTTTATTTCCTGGTTGAATGTAGAAAAGATCCTACTATTCTGTTAGCAGTGAAGGTACAGTGGAGATGAGGCTGAGAGAGTGAGGTAAAAAAAAAAAACTCAAGACAGAATTCTAATAGTTCAAAGCAGTTCCCAGTGCAAGAGTAAATTAAAGAACCTAATTCTGCCGGCTACATGAGAAAGAGTGCCGAAAGTGCAGAGGAACACCGAGCATCACGGGAACTTACATGCAAACCTCAGTCTGCTCCTGACATTACACATCAAACAACTTCAGCTCCCAGTAGCCACGAATTACCACCAGGACAACTTAGCAGACATCAGCTTTCTCGGCAGTTCCTAAACCAGAATGGGGACAGGCCAGCAATGGCAGAGGGTATAAAACCTGGCACAGTGGGGAATTAAATCCGAAGTTTAGTGCGAAATATCATCTAGGAAGCATGCTGTCAACAGTACGAACATCTTTCTCTTCTCCTCTCACGAATGCAAGTTCATCAACCTTTTTAACTAGAGACAATGAAATACCCAGTGTTCACTCTCCGGGAAAAATTATGCCAAAAGCGTCACAGTAAGCAGTCCCTATCCTGGGGACAGATTCCCTAGAGAGGTCCCTTGTCTGAGGAATGTGTCAAAAATTAGCTCTCTTTTCCTGCCTCCCATCCTCCTTGGATTTTTAAGTTGTCTCAGTGCCAGTTTCCCACAGTACAACACACAGAGCCACCTAAAAATCTGGGGCAAAATATCAGTGGTCCCATGAATCCCATTAAAACTCACAGGCTAAGTAGGTGTCTTCTTACATCCCGAAAATGCTCCCCGGGATAAACAAAGTATTGCTCTCAATTACATTCCTGATTATCAGTCCGACTGAGTCTAAATGACGTGGTCTTCAACCTCCCCAACACCGCCTCCCCTCCGACTCTGGCCCAAAAAAATAGCAACAACTCAATTCTCAGTCCAATAACGTCTTTTCTCAGATGTTGTTCTCCCAGTGGGTAGAAGAATGAACTGCTGCAATGCCACCAGCTCCTCTACAGTTTCTTTTAATTTAAAGTTACAACGGGAGGGAAGAAAAGAGACTTTCTATTAAGGGACAACTCCCTGAAGGGGCTCTTAGCTGACAATCGAAGGACTGCTCATGGCAGTGATCAAATCTAACGCAACAAAGTGCTGGTGGCTCTGTGACTCATCACAGCAGGAGCGCGCGCTGAGGGCCACTTGAGTTCAGTGCTTTGTGGTGCTGCAAGTTGGTTTAGAAACAGTAACAGTAACACAGGGGAGCAAAGACTTGCAAGGTGTTTGAGGCTCAAGATAAAATGCAGACTTAACAGTGCCTTGCTACTCAACTGAACAGAAAGCTTAGAGAAGTAAGGAAATGAAGAGAGTTCTGTCTACCTCATGCTTCAGGGCAAATTACCTGAACATGGTCAAGGTCAGTAGGTATAGTTGCTGTACAGTTTATAATCTGATACAAATAAGGATTGAAACATGAGAAACAAATCAAGCTATTTTTAAAAGGTAAGCATTAAGGATATCTGCTTGCATAAACAATGTCTTCTGATTACACGAAGCATCCATTGTTTAAATATATTTATGATCATTTCATACGATTCACCTATACCTCTCAGTTGCATTTTGTGAGTACATTAAAAAGAGAGCATTGGCCAGGCGTGGTGGCTCACTCCTGTAATCCTAGCACTCTGGGAGGCCAAGGCGGGTGGATCTCAAAAGGTCAGGAGTTTGAAACCAGCCTGAGCAAGAGCAAGACCCCCATCTCTACTAAAAATAGAAAGAAATTTATTGGCCAGCTAAAAATATATAGAAAAACTTAGCCGGGCGTGGTGGTGCATTCCTGTAGTCCCAGCTACTCGGAAGGCTGAGGCAGGAGGATCGCCTGAGCCCAGGAGTTTGAGGTTGCTGTGAGCTAGGCTGATGCCACGGCACTCACTCTAGCCCAGGCAACAGAGTGAGACTCTGTCTCAAAAAAAATAAATAAAAAGATTTTAAAAAGAGAGCATTATATATTGAGCATTTACATTATGCCACACATGGTACTATGGGCTTATAGGTGATCTCATATACCCTCATTTAATCATTACTAATGAGATGATACTATCATTATACTCATTTTACAGTACAGGAGAGCTCAAAGAAATTGCAAGACCTTTTTTTTTTCCTGTGGCAGGTCCACCTGACCAGAGCAAATGTTACCAACCCCTGGGCAATACAGCCAAACCACAATGATACCACTCAGATTTCCTATTTTGAGTGTAATTGACTCACTGTCCAGCTGCTGCTCCTGTGGCTCTAGCATCACTTATGCGCAGAGGCCTTGCTTCCTGGAGCTGCTCCTAGCCAGTGACCAAGCACAGTGAGGGGATGCGGTTACCAGCCATTTCTTCAAGACAGAGGACTTTTCCATTGGCTAACTCCCATTTGCCTAGCCAAACCTTTCAGGGACTGCCTTAAAGTTGAGCTTCCTCCTACTTAATAATCCTTCCTTCCCCCTCTCCTTGCATAAGTGTCAAACACCTGCCTCATTCATGGTCTTGAACTGCTCCCTCCTCCAATAAACTTCTTATAGGTCTAATCCCACCTTGGCATCTGCTTTTTGAGGAATCCAAATTAACGCAACAACCAAGATATTTATTTGTCTTTTAAAGAAGCCTTTCCTTTTTCTTTGATCAGTTGTATTTACAGACAAATTCTGTTTCATCAGGAAGAGAAAACAACCACTAATTTCTCCATGTTACTGTACATCACCCTTTTAAATCAGGCAATGGTATATTTATGCAGCCTTTCTCCTTGCACCCAACTTAAACAAATCAACCGACCTATGAGATTCTCTTTGAAGGAACTGTTGACTCTATAGGGCATGCATTGCAAAATCAGATTTATTTATTTTTCCAAATGGACTTTCTTTTTATCCACACATACTATATAACTTAATATAACCCAGAGGTGGAGGAATATCAATGCATTAAACATCAATCAACTTTCACTAGTTCATATCTGCTAACAGGAAATTGAAAAAAGATAGCAAGAGGAGAAATATACAGAATTAGGTTCTAAAGTTTTTATTTGTCTATTATGTAGGATTAAAATGTCAATTACTGAAGGAACACTTATATGAATAAAAGATAGAATTCACACTTGCACCAAATACAGCATCATAATAAAACCACATTGTCAGAGATCATATATAGATGTTAACTGAATCACTATCTTAAAGTGTTGATCTCAGCCTCAAGAAAGTGATACATTTTTTCTCCTTAGACTCAAGTAAGTTCAAAGTAAGTACAAAATGAAGCTTCAAACATTATTAATTATCAGAACCTAGACTGGACTGGGAGGGAGAGAAGAATGTAACTAACACTTAATTGAGCACCTAGTTCATGACAGACACTATGTTAGGAAGTGCACATATAATATCTAGTATAATTCACACAACATCACTATAAGAACAGGCATTATAATTTCCAGTTTTGGAGATTAAGAAAAGATAAAAGGCCTGAAAGTTCAGAATTCCAAACGAATCATAGACCTAAACTGAAGAGGTCCATAAGCTAATGAGATAGTCTCTTTCACTTCGTGGTTCCTTCCTGAATTCCCTCACCTTGAAGATTTAATTGGTGTTGAAGGAAGAACAACATGCCTTGAGCTACCTAGTTGCCTATAAGGTATGATTTGAGTGATACTGAAAAAATCCCCAGGCTTATAAATATCTCCGCCTCCCCCAGCAGCTTTCCTTGATACCTGCAGTCTCCACAAGTTTTTGTCTAAGGAATTATATGATCATAATAAACTGAAAAAATGATAATAATAATATCACCTAGTTAGAGAATTAAACCATAATGAACGAACCATTAACATCTTTGAATTAATTAGCTTAATAGGCAGAGGTTAAATTAGGCAAATAGGGCAGGAATATGGAAGGGTCCATCAAAGCAAAATGGACTATTGTCTAGGGCTCATCCTGAAGTTCAAGGTCCTCATAGGAAGAGCATTCAAAAGCACCCATGTAGATGCTAAAGGGGCAGGGGTTTGGAGGAAACAACCCCAAAACGATCCCTCTAATGCACAGTTAATCTACATTTGACCTTGACTCAATGTAAAAGACAAGGAAATTCAATTTGGTAAAGTTTATTATTAAATAGTCTAAGGCAGCACTCCCCAACCTTTTTGGCACCAGGGACCATTTTCATGGAAGACAATGTTTCCTCAGACCAGAGCGGGAAGGGATGGTTTCAGGATGATTCAAGTGCATTACATTTATTGTGCACTTCCTTTCTATTATTACACTGTAATAACACATAATGAAATAATTATACAACTCACCACAGGTTGGGGACTCCTGGTCTAAGGAAATGTTCCAATATGGCCCAGCTGAAAGTGACTAAGAGTGCCTGAGTGTCTGCCCCACTGAGGAGCCTTCCTTAAGTGCCCCATTTCTCCACCTTTCAATATCAAAAATTCATTATTTTTAAGCAAAAGATTAGACCCTTGCTTCACATTTTTAAAAATTTCATTTTACTCTTCCATGAACAGTAACTTTTCATGCAAATGAATTCTTGGTTATTTGAAGATCATTAAATAACTTCCTCACATCTAAAATCCTCCTCCTAAATGTTAGGTATGAGTGATTATTTACGTTACATCACACACAAAAAATAAACAACAAAGACCCCACTCACATTTGAGAATCATTTACTATTCCAACTCCCCAAGCTCCCCCAAATGGGAAATAGAATAACAAGACTGATCATAATTGGATTAAGAACCATAATTCTTTAATTCATTCATCAAATTGAGGCATTTGGAACAGTTTATTTACAGAGTTGTTTAGACAGTTTTGTGTGGTGTTTTTTAAGATAAACCAAAATGCCTTTCTGAAATAAGTTTCAGATCCCAAATCATTAACATATGAAAACCAAATGTAGACAATTTACAAATGGGTGTTTTAAAACAATGTTTGGAACAAAATTGGACTTTCATTTTATTAACTATCTACAAATCTAAATTCAGGATGTAGTTTATTTGAAACAGCCAAGCACTTTCTTCGCCTTTAAAATAAATCTACATTTCTCAGACTAAAAAATTGTGACGAGTGCGTGAGGGAATGCATTTGACTTTAGGCCTAGACAAATAAGTTTCCAGGTCACTCTCAAAACTCTGATTATTGCATTTTCTACCACTGGAGTTGAACGGATATTGGGTGAATCACCCAGGTTATGACAATCAATCTTATCTGACAGTTATACCTGTTAGAAATCTAAATCAGCATTAGAACTTAGTTACTTGAAATGCAATGTATTTTGGAGATTATTAAACATAAATAAGTTTTGTCCTGCAAGTTTTCTTTTTTTATATAATCTGAACATAGCTTCAAAGAAACTATTGCTTCTTACTTGGTAAAAGAATAGAGCTTTTGCAAGAAGACGATATCATATTTTTAAATTGGTTTATAAGAAAAAACATTCTTCAAGCATTCAAATTCATTCCTTTAATTGGAAAAGGAAAATTTGAAAATTTAAACTCTTCTTATAACTCATACCTTACCTACCACAAGGACAAAAAAGAAAAATCTGTCATACCTGAGTATAAGTTTCACTTGTAGTATTCACTATTTATTATACTCCATAGATAGCAGCTTTCTAAGTGTATATTCATTTTTTCCTTCTATAAAACCACGTGTCAGTCTAAACAGGATGTGCATTTAGATGTTGCCTGGTTATTTACCAAAGAAGTTTGGGAGTTTTGAATCCTGTATACAACATGCCATTCAACCAGAACTGTTTTAAGCTGAATGACAAAACTAATACAGGGTTTCTGTATTAAGAACTGAAGCTTGTTTTCCTGAATTAAGAGTTTACACTTTCAAGTTTGTGTCAGATTGGATCAATACTGCCCATTCAAAAAGGCTACAAAAATAAATTTTTTTTAACCCGCAAGCAAATAAAAAAACCCTTGATTCTTCATGTAGAAGGTTGTTAGAAGACCAGTAGAAAGAAAGGGAAAAAAAGAAAGAATTTCAAGCGAGTATGCTACCATATAATTAACACAAATAACTAAATAATTATGCACATCCCTTCCCACCCCCACAATTAAATGTTTTTAAACAACTCATGTGATGAAAGATCTACCTTTTAGGCAAACAAAAGCAATCCCTACCAGTTTAAGGATTTAAGGCTGTATTGCATCAGTTTTAAGTGATGCTTATGATTTTTATCTTGTATAGTTCTGAGGAATAAACAGTTGATGGCATAATTTGCAGGAGAACTTTGCACAATGCCTAAGAGAACTTTCAGTGTAAGTACTTATGATTTTAAATCATTGTGGCTGAATTTATCTAGGCTTCAGCCTGGGAGCTATATTTAAATCAGGAAGAAGCACCCCTAGAAACTTTGTTCCATGTATCTGCGTTTAAAACCAGATTCCTTCCCTATCTGAGCTAAGAGCAATTCTCATACAGCTGAATTCCTTTAAAATTAGACAGATCAAAATTTAGCAGTTCTGTAAAGACTCTAAGAAATCGTCCTCCTTTTAAATGCTATAAAAGTCAAACTTAAAAAACATTTCCGTATACTTTAAAACCATCTGGCCCTTAACCTAATCACTCTTGGCAATCAAGCCTCACTCCTGTAATCCTGATCAAAAATTTTCCTCTGGTTTTTCTGATTGAAATGTCCATTGCCTACAAATCTCCCACAAGACTACTTCATTGGCCTGCGTGTGTGTGTGTGTGTGTGTGTGTGTGTGTGTGTGTGTGTGTGTGTGTGTTAAGGATACTAGGAGACATTATTTATGGAAAGCAAGGAAACAAATCACTCTGTCTAGTCCCTTTGCAGATTCCCACACTTATTACCCAAAATCCCACAGATTTCTCTTGGTCTTGCCCTTGACTAAAAAATTGTGCTGAGCCTGAAGGCAGTCCCCTGGGACATCTCCTCATGCCTTTCATGACAAACTCCTTCGGATATCTGGATATTGTGAGGATCTCAGTTGGGTTAGAACAAACCCCTGAACTTCTGTTAAGAAGTACAGTCGACTGTCACCCAGAGTGCCTGGACTGGCTGGCACTGAGGGTAGGGCTCCGCATATTCACGGAATTCCTCGTTTTGACCTGCTTTAGCTGAGAAGGGAAGACATTAAAATGAATTCACATTCATCACACTCCAAATTTAGTCACAGAAACCATCGTCTTCGGATATCCACCAGGGTCTATCTATTTATTAATATATCCGCTTTGCAAAGTGTAAGGGAAATGGCTATTAAAATATGTAAACAGTGCTTCGTGTGCATCCGATGCCAGCAGATCAATACTCAGCAAACTGCTGCTCCCAAACGCAAACATTTCCAAATCCAATTTGATTTCAACTCGTATAACCTTTTCTCGTTGCTTCTTACTACTGTAGCCCCAAAGTGCCATGGAGATTTCCCAAACCCCGCGCTTAAAGTGACATGACACGTGAGTGGTCTTCACTTTGTACACAGACTTGGGGGGGGGGGGAGAAAAAAAGTAGTTGCAATTAAAATTAAAGCTTCCGGTCTCTGAAATCCCTAGAATCCTCAAGGATGAGACTTGTTTCCGAAATTCCGGGCGGGAGGGAGGGGAGCGGTAGGGAGAGGGATTGCAGAAAGCGAAACGAAAAGACGAAAAGGGAGGTTATTAAGGTTGTGGTGTGGGCTGGGGGTCGCGTTCATATTCTAGAAGGGCTAAGGGGCTTTGTCCAACTTTTAGGGTCTGTCCCTAGGCTTTCGTCGCGATGCCCAGACCCCGCACTCCCGCCCTCACCTCGCGTCACCACCTCCACCGCCACCACTCACAAAACAATACCGGCGACAGGACGCAGGCTTCCCAACAGAAATATAAAGTTATCATCCCGCTTCCTGGTCTGGCTCCAAGGCCACACTCCAGGGTCCCCCGGACAGCCGCCCCCCGAGGCTGACCGGGCCACTTCAAGTCCCGAGCCGCCTCCCGCCTCCCGCTCACCCCCAGCCCAGTCCCCCTCCCTCTGGACTTGAGGAAACTCCGGCGGCGGCCCCCTCCCTCCTCCGCCGGTCTCCAGCTGGAGCCGGGAGCGAGAGCTGAGTGGCGGGCCCCGCGAGCGGCAGAGGGGAGCTCTGCGCCTTGGAGGTCTGCCCACAACAACATCGGGACGAACAACAAAGTTAAAACGCTGCGATTCACGCACCTTACCCGGGCTCGTTAACGTCTCCTTCGGCGTGGGATGCAAAGTGGCACAGTGGCGGGCTGGGGGCCCCCGGGAGGAGACTGGAGATGGGTTTTGGTGGCTCGCCTGTTTCACTCTGTGTGTGTGTGTGTGTGTGTGTGTGTGTGTGTGTCTGTGTGTCTGTGTGTGCGCGTGTGTGCCGGTGCGTGTGTGCGCGCGCGTGTCCCTCTCGCCCGCTCGCTCGCGCTCCCCGTGTTGCTCTCAAGGACGAGGTGAAATCCCTTTGCTGGTCATGAGGCGGCTTCAGAGACAAACAACACAATGCGAGTGCAAATAACAAAAGGCAAAAAGACAGTGGGAACAATGGGGGAGGCGAGGGCAGCGCACCAGCCGGCGGTCACCGCGGCCCGGCGCCCGCCCCGGGGGGGGAGGTGTGCGGCGGGGGCGGGGGCGGGGGCGGGGGCGGCGCCGGGGACTCCCGCTCCCTCCGGGTCGCCCCCGAGCTCCCGCAAGCCCACCCTGACCTCCTTCCTGCAGCTCGCCGCCCGGCCGCCCTCTATCCATCCGAAGGGAGCGAGCCCCAGAGTTTTCTTCCCCGTCTGCAGCAGAGTCACTAGATTGTAAATAACGCGGTGATTACCCACACGGTGCAGGAATGTTAGGAAGAAAAAAAAAATCTGCCCTCCACTTAAAGGAGCGATAAAATGCAATGGCAGGCATGGAAGGAGGCAGGGAGAGTGGGGTATCTCTAGATCTCGATGGAGCTCGCATCTATAAATACGCATTCATGTTTAGTCAAGTCCCTTTGTCAACTTCTTCCCCGCGCCCGAGCCTCACCCGCTGCCCCGCAACCATTCCCTGGGCCCCTCCTGGCCCTTCACCCCGCTTTGCAAACGGTGAGGCTCGCGGGCGGGCGCGCGCGGGGGGCTGCGGGGTCCACGGCACCTTCCGGGAGGCCGGGCGCCGTCCGCCCTGCGCGGAGCGGGAGCCGCCAGAGGCTCGGCGGGTACGGCCACCACCGCCTCCCGGTCCCCGCCGCCGCCGCCGCCGCCGCCGGCACTTTGCACCCACCTACTCCTTGGGGAGGTGGGGGGAAGAAAAGTTTTGAGGCGCTCTCATCGCTGCCTCCCGGGTGGTTGAACTGGTTTGGTTTTGTGTGAGTGAAGCAAAAAAAAAAAAAAACCCAGACAAAACAAAACCCAATGCCCAGGAACCGGGGAATGATATTTAGGAGAAAATAAGGATGGGTGCTGGGCTTCGACTCCGGCTGCTGCGACACTTAAGCCGGCGCGTGGAGCCACGAGAGAGCCCCTCGGAGTTACATCACCACGAGGGGAAACTCCGTAGGTAATGCCCCGAGCAGAAGCCGCGGGGCTGATTTAAGTGTGTGCTCTGACAGCTCCCGGGCTGCTCGGGCGCTTATCTCCTCTAATCTTACTTTCATTGACTTAAAACAGCTGCCGGTTTGCCAGGGGGGAAAAAAATCCTATTAAATCTCAAACCCGGGTGGGGCGCGGGCGGGGGTGCCTGACAGCGATCTTCCTAGCGCGGGAGTCCGGGCGCGGGCGGGGGTGGGCGCAGGGATTCTCGGGGGAGGCTGCGGGTTTGGGAGAGGGTAATGGAGAGAGGGACTCAGAGAAACCATTCGAGCAACACGTTTCTTTTTCTCCCTGCAGCCTTCTCTTTTTGCTGTATGCCGATGTGCGTGTCCTCTTTCCCCATCTCTGCAATTCTCTCCGGACGCGCATCCATTGACTGCGCCGCGTCCCTGGACACCCCCAGCATTTCCCAGAGTGCAACAACACCACCAGGAGATCAATGACCACAGTCTGTTTATTCTTCACGCGCCTGGAAGAGCAGAGCCCTGGAGGAGCTTGGGAGCGAGGCTCAGGGCTCGCTTGTCTCTGTGCGATCTCTCTCAGGACTTTTCCAGGCTGATTTCTAAGCGGCAGTTAGTAAGCAATACAGTTTCTTAATGCACGCAACACATGCCGATCACAATATATTCGCCTCGAGAAGTGACACATCCTTTCTCCCCCCTTTTCACCCTTTGGAGATCTGTTTCTGGGGGTGGATTGCTAATACCTGAGATTTTGCACTTGTCTAGGGCGGAAACTTTCTGGGGTGTTTGAGGATTGATTATTTGATACCTGTTTTCTAAAAATGGCTAAACACCTTTCCCTGGAACAAAAGTGAGAATTGCAAATCTTAATAACTCAAGGCAAAATTTTCAAAGTGTAAGCACAGTTATTATCCACTCCCACAAAGAAAGGCTTCCTCTTACACAAATATTTGATAGCATAGAGCCCAGTAATTAAGAGAACAATCAAATAAGCTTGGGGCTTTCATGGGGACTTTAAATTAACATCTGCCTAGAATTTAAAAGCAGTGTAATCATTTGCTGCTTGGATATAGCTCTGGATATGGTAATCTAATTGTGTATCCTTAAACAATTTTACAATGTTTTCTTAGGTGTTTAATGAGAGAGACTATGGATAATGATAATATTCGAACTGGTTCCATGTGGCCTCACCAACTGTGTGAAAAAATTCTGTGTGTGCATGAAACACCTTTCCTATGTGTTTCTTTTCCTTACATTTCCTCTATCAGGTGAGTTTCAAGTTGGAACAACTTGCTTATATAGTATAAGAATTCATCAGTAATTGTACTCTAGCGTTACTTTTATTTTGAAGAGTTCTTGGTATATGTTGAATGGTTTATTCTCATAATACATTATGTAGTTGCTTTTCAAAAGCAATATTACTGTGTCAGTCCCAGTTCCTTCAATAATGTACAAGAAGCAAATTAGGGCCAACTAAAAAAAAAGTTGCCCCTCACTACTAATGATATGAAAATACATATCATTTGAAACGTGATTGTCATTTGCAGTGAACATCTGCTGGATTTTAATCCCTTTCTCTCAGGCCATACCCAGTGAAGAAAAAAGGCAGAGTGAGTCCTCTTCTCCCAGGTCTCTGGCCAGTTGATGACAAACGTGCCTGCTTGGCCACTCAGCAGAGCAGGAATTCAGCTTCTCCTGCTTCTTCAGTGGAACAGCTTCTGGGGCAAGCAGATCTCCTACTGGCAGGAGAAAGAAGGCTCAGCAGAAGAGGGAGGAAGACAGAGAGAGAAGGCATGAAGTTTCAAACTGCCTAGTGAGATATTGGTGAAACTTGAGTTACACCAACCTTGTCTCTCCTTCTGCTCCTACAGGCAGCACAACTTCCAACCACTTACAGTTATTGAAACCACATGCCATTAAGACTAAACCATGATCATTATACAGCAACAGCATAACTGATCAAAAACTTCCAGTGGGATGTTTGTTAGTGTTGGGCTTTAAAAAAGTAGCTGCATTCGAAGTGGGAATGACTTCCTAAAAATCAGCATTTCCATTGATCAAGTATTTACTTATATGTATTAGAGTTTTGGCCAAGTGCTTTTTTTGTTTTAAATGTATTGGTCTCTCCTTCTCACCACAAACTCGCCAGAAATGTTATATCCCTGTTCTACAGATTACAAAACTAAAGCTTAGAAAGGTTAAATGACTTGCCCAAGACCATGCAGTTTTTAAGTGCTTGCACCAGGATGCAAATCCAGACTTGTTCAGCTTCTAGCTCGTGCTCTTCTACTTCACCCTGATGCCACGTGCACTTTATGTGGGGGCCAGTTTTCAGTGGGAGATATTATTTCATCACATTGATAGATATAATATACCAAATTTATACCATGTTCCTTCCAGACATGAGCTATGTTGGTATTCTCACACATGTTGGTCATTAGATAACTGTGAAATTTCCAAGAAAATCTAAATGTGCCATATACAGAGTATACATATATATTATATATTAAATATTTGATATAAAAGGTGTTTAGCAATATATATAAAATTATCTTTTAGATGAGGAAATTATGTATCATATTAATATATACACATGTATATATCCACATAATGTATATAATAACATATACAATATATTGTTAAATAGCTAGTTTTTTTAAGTCCTATAATTTTATAGGCATTGCTATAGATGCTTTATGTGTATAAACTTATTTAATCCTCACAGCCACCCCATGAGGTACATAATTTTATTACATCATTTTATGGATAAGGAAACTGAAGCACAGAGAGGTTATGTAACTTGTCCAAGGTTATACAAACAGCAGGTGATAGAGGCTGGCTTCAAACCCAAGTAATTTAGCTTTAAGACCCATGCCTTTAATCACTCTGCTGTACTGCCTTTCAATGTATATGTCCAGATATATATACAGTATACATACATAAATTTATAGATATATACCATATATGGCTCCTAAAATATGGGGAAAAATAAAGGCATATGATTGCACTCTGTATCAGCTATTTCCCTAGATGCCTTTTAAGGCAACTAGAAATATTTGGTGGGAGAGGGCTTTTCATTTGCCCTCAGTATTCAAGATTCTCTAAAAATTTTTGAGACTATCTCAATCCCTTCAATATTTTTGAAGATATTAAGGAAGTGCAGGAGATATTAGGAGTATACAATATTTGATCTTAGCCTATTTGCCTGAGGTTTATCTTGAATGTCTTTGGTCATATGTATTAAAAATAGCAGAGACAAGTTACTTGGGAATCTAAAGAAGAAAGACAGTGATCCTAATAAGCATGAAAACCTATGACTTGAGAGGTGGGAGAAAATTTAAGTGATGCAAGAGACCAAATATGTCATCTTAATGGTTATGAATTATCCATTTCTTTAATTTAGGGTGTTTGTCAACCCTCACTCCATTAACAAAAGAGTCATATAAAATTTTGATTTAAGTTTAGCAATTATGGACCCAAACACTGATACCCCTCAAAGGAACCTTAAAATATTTCCTAAGAATCCCAGCTATATAAATGGTTTGCTTATCTCATGTCTGTTTTTACCTGTCTTACCAAACACAATGTGCATATCAAATTCTGGAAGGGAGCTTCTCCAAATCAGCTAGCTCTGAAAAAGTATTCTGAGATTTTCTTCTCTCCTTCTCCTCCAAAATATGATATAAGGGATTATCTTAGGAAGAAGAAATAACTGATAATAATCTTCCTTGGGCATTCTTAATTCTGGTAACACCTGAGATACAGACATCTAAACTATTAACTTTCCTGGGTCTAACGTACCTCTTTGGAAAAACTGGAAAAGACACCCTATACCTAACAGATGCCACACATTAAGCTATTACTGAAAAAACTTTTAAAGCCCTATTACAGATACATATGTTTTCATTTAAAAACTACTATGAAATCGAGTGTTCTTTTATTTAAACATTCCCCTGTGGTTCTACGAATTAAGGATCGGTAGTACTATATTAACAACTGAGAGCCAGACCCAACTGAACTGGCTAAAAACAGTTGGTAAAACTGCCAACACTGGTTTTGTTGCTGAAGTTGGCTAACATGGGAGGCAGCATATACATTAAAAAATGAATTCTACTTTTTAAAACTTTCCCATTTGGGTACGTATTTAGAATAAACTTCTTTTTATTTCAGCCGCAGTTTTGAAAAGGGGAAATAATGTATAAAACCCAGATACTTTACACAACCAAAACCACAATCACATTGCTCTTGTTAGTGATGAGTGTTTATTATTCTGATTGGCAAATTTTTCCCTTCCCGGGAGAAAAACCAGAGAGAACAAGAAGATTGGTTGTGTTCAAGTGAAACAACTTGTAGTCCCTACATCTTGTCTCATAATTTACTGTTTTTCAATTTTACTTCTGTCCTGTAATTTTAAATAATGAGTATACAATGTGCGGAGGAGGGCTTAGACATGTAAAAATTGGGTTCTTGTTTTTAAATATGTGGGCTTCTTTCAGGCTGAGCTTCCGTAATATATTCTGCATTTTCTATTGCTACAAAATTTTTATCATAAATATATAGAGGAGGAAGTTTATATACAATGAGATACGTTGATTTTATTATAAGGAAAAGGGTAATGATTGATGCACTTCACTGATTTAAAATGATAACAGAACCAATTGTCAAGCAAGAAACACTATTTTAAGCTTGAGTCCCAGTAGGATTTAGGTATTTGGGTCTATGAACTCATAATAACTCCTCTTTCTGTTACTTCTTTAAGATTTTTGGTACTGTATTACTAATTGCATTATATAATATGTGAATTATGGTGGACAAATAAAAACTTGACAAAAGCATGTTAAAAAAAGAAAGTGATTAAACCCCCTTTAAAACATCTTTCTTACTTGACTGCAAATTGTTGGAAGAGAGCAAATAAATTTTGCCTCTAGGTACCTGGGGCTTCTAACCCCCATCTTCTCATGATGCTAATGAATTTAAATTTAGAATTTAATTCATAGGTTGATTTTTTAAAACAAATATGTTAAATTATTGCACTCTAAACTGAACTGTTTTGCATGCTCAAAATGTTTGCTTTCTAGGTAGGTTTGCTGTAGCACAGAGTAATCAGTTGGATCATTACAGTGATCAGATTTGGTCATGAACCATTTCTGTTATCTCAGCTATCTCTTTGACCGTGCAATAATAAGTCTGGTCATTTTTCAGCTACATTTAATTTTTGTTGCATAAGTAAGTAAATGATCAAGCTCTTGCACAATACAAAATATTTGAATCCTGAAGGCAACTTCCAAATGCTGAGTGTTTACCTGAACGTAGCTGGGGCCAACAATGTACTTTCCTGCTTTCCTTTTGCAGGAAATTACAACATATAAAGCCTCATAAATTTTTCAATCCAAAAAGAAATGAAAGGAATAGTGAGATGATTTATCCAAAACAAGATGAGGGGCAAGGGACATAACTGAATGTAGTATTGTTTATAGAAAAAAATGATTGCTTTAAGATAGTTATCCAATAATAGACATAGCTAACGAGTCTGAGAAGGTTGAATTGACTTGAACAAAGATGAGAACTAATCCTCAAATTAGCATCAGATAAGGCCATTTTGCCTGGTTGTATGTATAGAACCGAGAAAATCTGGGTTGCAGAGACTAACAACAAAACTGACTAAACCATTGGAAATAGAATCAACAGGGTAGGAGTGGTAGGAGGAGACAAAGGACGGGCGATGGAAGAACTTCCTTCACAATTTTTCCGAGGTGAAGATGTTGACCAGCTGTTCTCAACTTCAAAGAGAAAGGAACTAGACATAACACAGAGCCCTGGAGTAGAAGGTAAACAACCTGGATTTGAATTCCAGCTTATTAGAAATGAAAGGTGTGAAAAAAAAAAAAAGAAATGAAAGGTATGGATCTTTGTTACAATGTTAAAATAAGTATGAGAAATGAGATAAAAGGAGAAGAGAGCAGAGGAATAAAATGGAGCCAGGAGCGAGTTCACAACAAAATGTATATCTCATTTTAAAGTTCTGTGTCCTTCATTAATATTATTTATTAAAGGCCTACTTGTGCCAGAGCCTGTGCTAGAACGCAGCCACATACTGGACTTCAACCTCTCCAGCAGAAGAGTCCAGTCAAGGAGGAGGAAAGAGTGTGCATTTCAATAGCTTCAGTTGTTAGGGAGAAGCTCAATTATTCCTGATGCCAAGACCAGATAGAACATTTTCCTGGAGGCTCAACGACACTGATTATTGTTAAGACAAACTTCCTGATTTTTTCTCAGGCAAGATGGCTGACCAGAGACACCAGCTGCCAGAGCATCTCAGTGAGAAGGAGAAGTTTTAGATGAAAGAGAGAAAATGAACAGACAGACAAACATAGGTCAGATGTGGGTCTGAAGGAAGGGTGCCAGAGCCTTCAGGAGACTCCACAGGAAGAAGCTGCAGGGCAGAACAAGAAGGAGCAAGGTCTCGGCAACGATCAACCCCTGAGAAGCTTGGAGTCCAGTGAGAAGGGTAGGTGGAGGGGCTTGTTTCTCCCTCCCTCGCATCTCTGATAGTCAGCGAGTTCTGGAGCTGCTGGAGAGACTTTCTGCCCACATGAGCCCAGAGACTGCTACTGCCCGTGAGCTGGGAACTTCTGGTGAACAGGGCATCAGGCTTCCACCCCTCTGGGGCACCTCCCACTGCCGCAGACCTGAGCTCAGATGGTAGGCGCCATATTGCTTCTCCACCCACTGTGTGCCTTTGTCCTCCCCAGGGGGCTTCAACTCCCCAGATTTTGTCCTGCTTGTCCCCAAGTCTAGACTTGTTTCCCAAGTCTAGCCAAGACTGCAAGAGACACAGGGGTCCAGTGAGTCCCAGGTAATCTGCGTGACTCCAGAGCCTGGACATTTTGGGCAGACTGCCTCCTGAAGTGAGGGTCACAGACGACCAGAATACTAACTTTCTTCCATAAAGACTCTTTTCTTCCCCTTCTCCCCCACCTGCAGCTGCTGAGAGAGACAATTGAGCCACCACACCGAGGCTTCCACAGTCAGTGGGGCTCGGGCCTTTCCTCTTGGGGTCCTGCAGCAGACTGAGGGGTGCTCAGACTGTGAGCTCCTCGCTTGCTGGCCCTCCCTGGTGCTGCTTGCCCAGCGGCCATCAGAGCAGGGCACACCTCGAGGCAGAGGGGCATCGATCCTGCTCGGGCACCCTGTGGGTAACTTGGGACCAGTGTGCTTCTCCCTGGCACAGTCAGGGATTGATTTTCTTGGGAGGTGAGGGAGATGAAGGAGTCTGCATGGGCAGATCTGGGGGAAGGGTGCAGTGTGAGTCCTAGCTGCAGCATGCTCGTGGGGCTCTCCTTCCCACACAGGAGGGCTGCACTGTCAGCTTAGTCTGGGATCCTGGGAAGGGAACCTCCCAGCCCACAACACTGTTGTGGGGAAGCTCAACTGGCTTGGGCTCCTGCCTGCCAGCAGATGCTGGGGAGAGACTGTGGAACAGAGGAGCGGGGAGAGGCGTGAGGTCCACTGCAGACTGCCAGCGCGTGGAGCTCAGAAGGACCTGCCTCCACAAGCTGACTTTCTGGTTGTGTGGGGCCATGTCAGCCACTCCTGGGCAGCTTTGCCCAGAAGCTGGGAGCAGACCTTTGACGCCTGCCAGAACAGCTACCTTGCCAGCTTCGGTGAAGCCTGCAGGCAAGCCCATCCAACCCAGCCCTGTCCAGCCCCGCTGCCCCAGCCACTTCTGCTGAGGCAGAGAATAAGGATTTACCTGGAAGTTCCAGGGTCTCATCCAGCACCTAGGGCATACAAGTGCTTCTCCTAAGGGACTAGAGCCTATCACAGGACCCCAAAACAACATTGCAGCTTGTTCCTTCAGGCAATCACTTCCTACTGACAGGCAGGTCGATTTGCATGTCCTTTAAAGCATTTACTGACTCAATCTTACAGGGTATGTGGGGGACCAAGGAGTGGCCATTTGGGGGAGCACCTACCCCTCCCCACAGAAAAAATGTGCTATTGAATAAGGGTAGAAAGATCTAGCCCAGAGCCATAGCATGCAAGAGTTCAGCCCCCTCCCTCATGAACAGCTCTCCCAGTTTGGAGAGCTTATGCTGACCCTCCTACCCCGTAGTGGCTTCCCTTCCCTAGGGGGAAGCTTATCCTTCCCCCAGTGGCTGGAAAAGCAACTTCTAAGCCCCACTGAGGCTCTGCAAAGCCTTTCAGGCTCCCATAACCTAGCCACCAACTGCCTTTCTCCTTCCCCCACCTCAGTGGTGGTGGAGATCTCGAAACCCCCTGGGAGTTACAGGGTCCCTCCTAAAGCTTGGGGCACTCAAGTATTCCACCTGGGGGACCAGAGTCTACCACAGACACAAAAGAACATCTTGGCAGCTGACTCTATCACACAAACATCAAACAATGACAGGGAGAACAAGCTAGCTCATCATAGCATCTTCCAACTCAAGCAAACAGAGTGTGGCTGATTCACACTCACAAGCACCACCCACCCTCGCTGAGAGTAAGCTGGGGGACCTAACTCACTACATGCTGTTGGGAAGAGGTGAAGACAACAGGTCAGAGGCAACCAGAGAGGTACACCAAACCTGCTAGAATACCCTATAGGTAGCTCAGGACTAGCACGTGTCTCTGGCATGCTCAGGAATCAAACTTCAGGGACTGAAGACAGGCCTGTACTTCAAGCCTAGCACCCAGGTCTTGATCAAGAGGCCAAATGAGAAGGAATTAGCTAAAAAAAAAACCCTCCAAAAACATGAAGAATCAGAGTGAAAGGACACCGCAAAGGAAAAGAATAACTCTTTACCAATGGATACCAACCCAAATGAAAAGACTGAAATGACAGATTAAGAATTCTGTATATGGATTGCAAGGCCGCTCAATGAAACACAAGAGAAAATTGAACCCCAACACAAAGAAACCACAAAAACAATGCAAGAAATGAATGAGAAATTTACTAAGGAAATCAAAATATTAAAAATGTGGGGGCTGGACCTTAGAAGAAAGGACGGATAGATGGAAAAACATGAGCAAGGCAAATGAAGAGTCTGGCAAAAATGCCTGCCCGAAGCTGCTTGCTTGCTGTGTGCAAAGGTCAGCTGAAAACAGCTGACCGTGTATGGATGTTGTTAAAGAAATTAGCAAACGGCCGTGACCTTTTGCACATGTCCTTGGAAATAAATACGGGAAGGAACTTAGCTGAGAGGCCATTTTCTCCTTCAGACTTTGGTCTCTCCCCTTCTCTCTGAATACTGTGTGTTTCGAGTAACTATTCCTTCCCTACTGAGTACCCGCGCAAAAAGCCACTGCTACAAATGGTGACCCCAATGTGATTCAGGAATCCACATATCTAGTGATCATTTTCATTGTCTGGACTACAAGGGAATCATCACGGAAAGGGACAGTCCATTCCGCTGCTTTGGGAAAGGGACCAACACACGTAGTTCAGAAGGGGATTTCTAACATGGGGCGGCACCTGACAAAGTATCAGTGAATTCCTCTGCGTACTTGGTAACAACTCTTAAAGGCTGCCCTGTGTTCTGTCAAACCAAAAGCTTTACAACAACCCTTAGGTGCAGTAAGACAGCATTGCCTCTGGTTCCCAGATGAGGGCACATTAGATTTAGACCTCTGGGAACAAGTAGGGAAGATTTTTAAAAAGAATTTTAGGCAGGGGGTTGCGGTGCCTTTTGCTGTGTTAACTACATGGAGCCTGGGGTGAACAGTGCTGACTCCCTTACATGTTCCTATGGATTCTAATCCATTGGAACCCACTCCTCCGCCTCCACCATTTGCTATTCCAGAGGAGCTTGCATCCCCTGCTGAGAATGAGCAAGTGTGCCCTGCCGTAAAATTCCCAAATCTTTTTTTTTTCTTTTTCTTTTTTTTTTTTTAATTGGGGGAAAACTACAAAGCATTTACAGTACAATGTTTACAGTCACAATTTGTAGTGAGCTGATTTCCCAAAATATATTACCACTCAAGTTGACTTATCTTGTTACATTCAAAA
>CAUYRT010104937.1:0-67724 GCA_963574885.1 Lepilemur ruficaudatus | reverse complement strand
GGCAAGTGACTTCAGGTCAGCAGAATGGCCATCGAACACTTGATGTCTACTCATGCGTGTCTGTGTGTGTGTGTGTGTGTGTGTGTGTGTGTGCACGTGAGTGTGAGAGGGACCATCTGCCCCAGAGCTGGAAAGTATCTCTGTGTTCCTCTGATCCAGCTCCTACCTGAGACCTGGTGCCCAACTCTAGAAGCCTAGGGTTTTGGTTCTACTTTTGAAACCACCCAGCTCTCCTACAAGTTTCTACAAAAGTGCACAAAGGATGACCAGGTGCAGTGGCTCACCCCTGGGATCCCAGCGCGTGGGGAAGCTGAGGCAAGAGGATTGCTTGAGATTAGGAGTTCAAGACCAGCCTGGAAAACATAGCGAGACCCCGTCTCCAAAAAAAATTAAAAAATTAGTCAGATGTGGCATGGTGGTACATGCCTGTACTCCCAGCTAGTCAGCAGGCTAAGGTGGGAGGATACCTTGAACCCAGAAGTTAAAGGCTACAGTGAACTGATTGGACCACTGCACTCCAGCCTGGGTGAAAGAGCAAGACCCTATCTCAAAACAAAACAAAATAAAATAAAATGAGCATGTACCTGCCATCTACCTATGGCATGACATGTCCCATCTAGAACGCCCTTTCCTTGCCTGCCCAAACCCTACTCACTCTTGGGGGCTCAAGGATCACCCTGTCCACAAGGTCTTTCAACATGCCAGCACCCATGGGCCACACGCTCTCTTTTGAATTTCTGCTGTCTTATGTTTGTTCCCAAATGGTTTCACGGATCAGCCTTTATCCTTTAACTGGACTGTAAGTGCCCTATACAATTAGAGCAAAGGCAACAAATTTCAGCAAGGGATGTGGGCCATTCCCCTCTCAGAGCCAGGCTGTGTGTCTGGAAGCCAGCGAGGAGTTGTTGCTAAAGGACAGAACAAACGAGAATAAGGAAGCCTGGGGCAGGCGCTGGCCCGAGCAGTGACTGCTCACAGCAACCGGCTTCTCCTCCTGGCAGACCTCTGTTGCAGACCATGAGCCCTGAGCGCCTCACTTCCCCAAAGAGGAAGAGACAAAGAGTTAGGAAGGACCTAGAAGGAGGAAGATGGGGCAGAGTTTGGGAAGGAGCTTCTCCCAAGCTCTCTCTCCGATAAGAACTGGTTCTGCCTTCCCCATATGAGAAACCTTACTACCTCTGCTTCCGCCCAACTGGGAATTCGCCTTCAGATTCATTTAAAGGCCAACCCAGAGAAATTTACACTTCTCTGGCTGACATATTCCTCTCGATGAGATTGTGAGATACATAATTATAACAAGGGATCAGGTTTAATTTAGGAAATTCGGTCATTGTTGAGCGTGGTAAATCATCTTTAAAGCAAACACACTTACAGTCTTCAAGATAAGGTTCATTCCCCTGTGATGAGGTCGTTTCGTGGAATGCTATGAGGTCCCAGGCAGGGTTTCAAAGCCGTTAAGTTACACTAGGTGAGATAGAGCTGCTTATAGCTGCTGGGATTTATGGGAATGTTGGCACCCAGGTGACACGTTGGATAATCTTTAACAGAGGAAGTCGGGCTGGTGCCTGCTCTTTGTTCCAACTGCACTTTCATATTTGAGAACCCTTGTGATATACTTGCTATTCACGGTCGCGTTTCAGACTGTCACAAGCGTGGCCTGGGGTGAGATGCTGAGCAAACAAAGCGCCCCCCTCCCACCGCCTGCATCGCCCTCCCCGAAACCTAACAGGGCACGGGCAGAATTGGCTGTCCACTCAGTAATGCTTTGCAGAGGCAGTGAGGTGCATTTTCCAAAACGTATTTCATATGATTTGCTTATTTTCGCAGGTAAAACATGATACATTTGGGGCTTAGAACACGTTTTACAAGTTCAGCTGCTGGTGTCACACAATGTGTCTCTTGTCTGTTCCAGAGCACATAAACTCACCCCCAAGTTCCAGGTGACTCATTCAGACAATTTCTTAAATACTGTTAATAGAAAAGGACTTGGAAGACAAGAAGTTGTCTTAGTAACCAAGAGAAGATCTTGGTTGGTATCTCGGATACCAACCTATTGGATTTGAGAGCTTTGAGTCTTTTTCTCCCCAACAGTGAAAAATGCTTTGAGATATGCAGAGTGTACACACGATTAGGTGGTGAACAACTAGACCAACCATTACTTTTCTCCTACACTTTACCTCATGCCCACCCTACTTTATCAATGGCCACAACAATGTCCCAAATCACTCTAATGTCATTGGCTTTCTCCCAATGCCCCTCTGATGAAGAAGAGGGTCTTGGCCAGGTGTGGTGGCTCACACCTGTAATCCTAGCACTCTGGGAGGCCAACGCGGGAGGATCGCTCAAGGTCAGGAGTTCGAAACCAGCTTGAGCAAGAGCGAGACCCCGTCTCTACTAAAAATAGTCCCAGCTACTCGGGAGGCTGAGGCAGGAGGATTGCTTGAGCCCAGGTGTTTGAGGTTGCTGTGAGCTAGGCTGACGCCACGCCACTCTAGCCGGGCAACAGAACAAGACTCTGTCTCAAAAAAAACAGAGGGTCTAGTCCCCCGTGTGGAGCTGCTGGTGAACACATTTTGATTGGGTTATTCAATTCCTTTTGGCACATTAGTTATCTGGAAATCCTTTGGAAGCAGGGACTGTATTTCCAGTACTACTACAGCACCAACCCACAGGATGGGCTCAAGGACGGCTTCATGAATAACTGATTGCGATAAAAGGCAAAACACAGTTTCAGTTTTGTTTTCTCACACTTGAATGACCCTTTAGCGTCACTTCATGCAACAAACATCTATTAACACATTGACTACTGCACTAGAAAAAAATCTTTTTTCTTGGGGGCATGGTGTTTTATTATGAAAATAGAATAAAAACTTTGAAAATGAAACAATTCTTTCTAATTTAATGAAAAATTTGTTAATTTTTATTGTTTTCTCTGTGTGAATTTTAATTGTAACAATAAGAACTTCAACAAGTAAGATTTTCACAAACCAACTGCAGGGTTTTGCCCAGGGGGCCACCCATCACATAAGGCGTATGCTATAGCATGGCAGTGTGAGTTGCCTGCACCCCTTGAGGCTCCCAAGGTAAACAGATGTGTGAGTTACATATGCTTAACGAGTCCCTGGGCTCAAAACTAGCGTGAGTTAAATACAACTCACATGACAGTTAATGTGTGAAATGCTTACCCTGGGGGTTAAATACTGGGATGCAGAAATAAATGAGACATGGTCATTGCCTGCAAGAGCTCTGTGTGGGGAGGCAGACTGGTAAGCAGCTATGAAAGAGGAGCTACGTTAATTTCACACAAGGAGCGGAGAGAATGGCTGGGCCCACTCCTCTCTAGAAGGAGAACTCAGCTCAACTTGCTACTGGGTCTCCTGGGCCTGCAGGGGCTCACCCTTCTCATAGTAGAGGCGGACTTTGGGAGATAATTAGGACGTAAGAGTGGAGCCCTCATGAGTAGGACCAGTGCCCTTATAGAAGGGTCCCCAGAGAGTACTTTCGGCCCATGAGGACACAATGTGAAGATGGCCAGATGTGAACCAGACGCTGAATCTGCTGCCACCCCGATCTCAGATTTCCAAGCTTGCAGAACTGTGAGAAATAAACTTCTGTTGCTTATAAGCCAGCCAGTCTATGATATAACTCTGTCATAGCAGCCCAAATGGACTAAGACAGGCAAGTAGGGGGCAGAGAGCAAAATCTATAGATACAGAAGCTTCTCAAGGACCAAGAACAGAGTGAGAACAGGCGTAGCCAAAATTCAGTGAAGACTAAACTAGATGCCCAGGGCATTCACGACTTTCCCAGAATAACAATTTTTTATTGGTGAGTGACTTTGCCATTAAAGAGACTAGAGGTCAGTAATGGAGACATCTTAAGGATTTCTTTCCTAGGAAGCTTTTCATTAGACCACCAGTTTGACAGAAAAATGAGTGTATTCCCAGTGTATCTTATAGGACATAGGCAAGTCCTGAATTGTCATGAGATGAGGCTTTGTGCCTCTTCACATCATACACCTGCCTGGGCTCAGTACCCTCATGTGCAAAATGAAGGATTGAAGTGGGTGATCTCTGAGGTTTCACATTTAATCTATTAGCCTCTCTGCCCTGACAAATCATTTCCCCCAAGCCCTCTATCAGCAAAAGCCCAACATTGGCTTTTCATTTAATCACTATTTATCTTCATCACCAAAGGCTTTTCTCAAAGAAAGAAAACTTACTAGGAAAGAAAAAGGAAGGAAAAAGGAAAAAAGACGCCATAATCGCCTCACCCAGATATTTATTCGTCATGGTGCTTTATGTATAGAGTGATTTTCTTGTTATATTTAGATTACAATCAAACTGTAAAAGAACTGTTATCTCCCTGTTCCTGCATTTTTACTTTAAGCTCTGAGACCTTTGTCCTCCTATATTAGAGAAGCTGTAAATACTACGAGGGAATGTTTACATTTTAAAAATCCATTTTCCCTGATCATTTGTAGAAGGAAAAAAAAAGTCTCTGTACTAACACACCAATTCATCTTGACTTTGTAAGAACTGTTTCCCAGTTTCGTACAAAAGAAATTACATCTTGCACAAAGCCACCTTCCATTCAGCGGCATTTCATTTCTCCCAGCTTTTGTTATAGTTTGTTGTGCCACGTCTCTCCCTCAACCATTCATTCTCTTCACCTTGACAAGTCCTTGCTAGAGCTGAAAGCACTCTCTGAGTTAGGCAGGAGAAAGACAGAAACTGTCCTTGTAAACTTGAGACAGACC
The DNA here is from genome assembly GCA_963574885.1 of Lepilemur ruficaudatus. Taxonomy (NCBI): domain Eukaryota; kingdom Metazoa; phylum Chordata; class Mammalia; order Primates; family Lepilemuridae; genus Lepilemur; species Lepilemur ruficaudatus. The sequence continues at coordinate 62,965 of CAUYRT010104937.1, read as the reverse complement.
TTGTAAAAGATGTGAAGTTTGGGAGTTTGTTGCGTTCGGAGTTTGTAATCAGTGTAGGTATGGGATTTATTTTTAGCTTTTCTGAAAAAAGGGCTTGCCTTTCCAACAATTAAAAAAATCCTAATCTGGTTCTCAAGAAACCAAATAGCAGCTCTCACTTGGTTATTGAGAAAGCAAACTCCTTGCCAGAGACGCCTTTGAAGAGCAGCAGATGATCAAGTGAAAGGCAAGCAGAGGAAACCGAAGGGAGACGTTTGGCAAGAGGGGTCAGGAGCATTGCGGCTGTCCCAGGAACAGATTCGTGGAGGTCTGAACCTGTGCTCCAAACATACTCACACGAGCTGAGCGGGAAACCTTCCAGCAATTTGGATCCCAACGTCAGCTGACATGTATTCACTAGGAACAACCTTGGCAGGAAGGGCCACGGGTCAATCACGTGACGTGCGTGGGGAAGGCAGAGGCAGGATAGTGGTGAAGTCATCATAACTCAGTTGTCAACAACTCGGATCTTTGCATCTAAGGAAGCCACTCATCCGTTACCAGGGCAGTGGGAAGAATTTGGAGGGCGGCCCTATGTGACCTGCCCTTACTGGAAGCTTCCTTTCATTCTGAAGTCGCTTCCCAAACTTCTGTAGATATCATGCCTTACAGAGCCTCGACAGGTCGAAATAAATACCTTTATCCACACCCAGAAAAAAATTCATGTGCGGTTCACACTGCCAGGACCATCTTCAACAAGACCCAATTCAGGGAACCATATTGTTGCATGTGACCATATGGAAAGCACTGCTCTTAGAAAGCAGGAACAAGACTCAGCCTCAGCCTGTATATAAGACACCAATAGTTACGACAGTGCATAGAGTGAGACGATGGATAAATGAATCTGGCACGTATCCGATGTTCAATAAATGCTTACCAAATGAAGAATAATTAAATGGTAAGAAAATAAGTATCTTAGAAGCACAAATGAGACAGGGATTATTTCTGGCTAGGGACACCCAGGAGTTGACATTTGAATTTGATTTTTTTGACTTATGATTTTGTTCAGTGATAGCAAGAAATCCATTCCAGGTCACAAAGAATGTACGGAAAGAGTACGGACTTAAAATGTGCAAGTTTATTGCAGAATGGCTGGTGGTCTGTTGAGACGGAATATTTAAAGAGGCATAGTAGGAACTCGTTGGGGTTATGACAAGCAGCTTTGGGTTTGAAAAAGGAAGTTCCAGATGCCAAAGCAATTGGAATGTGGGGGGACTTTTTTATTTTTTAGTGTAAAGTCAGTGAGGTCCATCAATGGATCAGCCTATTTTCAGTTCATGGCTTTGGTGTTCTCACCTGTGTTGGCCTGAGCCATCCCAAGTTCAACCCAAGGCCCTCAAAACAACCTCGGAATTAATGTTTGAGCCCAGCTGGACTGACAGCCATCAGCGTGGCCCATCTCGTGTAGGGTGAATTATCAAGGCAAAAGAGAAAAGGGTGCAGCCCGTTGGCCCAGCATGGAGGAGGAAAGGGAAGATTCAGCTCCCCAACAACCCATGGAAGTCCAAAAGCCCCTGAGGTTTCTATGGAATTCAATCTAACTAGTATTATAGTTATTAAGAACTCATATCACTTGGCCAGGCACAGTGGCTCACACCTGTAATCCTAGCACTCTAGGAGGCCGAGGTGGGAGGATTGCTTGAAGTCAGAAGTTTGAGACCAACCCGAACAAGAGCAAAACCCCATGCCTACAAAAAATAGAAAAATTAGCTGGATGTTGAGGCATGTGCCTATAGTCCCAGCTACTTGGGAAGCTGAGGCAGGAGATCACTTGAGCACAGGAGTTCAAGGCTGCTGTGAGCTATGATGATATCACTGTACTCTAGCCTGGGTAACAGAGCAAGACTCTGTCTCAAAAAAAAAAAAGAAAATTTAAAAAGTGAAAAAGAAAGTTTTTTAAACAGAAAAAAGAAAAAAATATTTAAAAATTAAAAATAAAGAACCCATATTGCTGAGGGTATTTTGGTCTCCACAGGCTGACAGTCTAGCAGCAGACACAGCTCACCAATAATCGTGAAGAGCTATCGTAAGAGAAGTCCAAACAGCATGCCCTCCAGGGTCACATGAGAGGTCACATGGAGTATGGGTGTCGTGGGAAAGAAGTTATGAAGGCGCCCGGGACAGGCAGAGACAGACCTTCTGGCAAGAAGACCGGCAAAGGCCTAGGGTGGTGGTGTCCACGCTGGCCGGCCCATTGGAATCACCTGGGAAGCTTTCAAAACTATTCACACCAAACCTCAACCCAGAAATTCTTATTCAAATGATTTAGGGAAGGCCCTGGGCATCAATATTTCTCAAAAACTCCCCTGTGATTCTAAGGCACAGCCTGGGGTGGTAACTACTTCCATAGGGCAGGAGCAGGCTGGCAACTTTTAGGGAGGAGTGGGCTATACTGTTTGGAAATTTGGGCATAGGAGGTGATCAGGGTGGTGCAGAACCTGCAGAGTTGGGGACATCTTGGTGCCTGTGATCCAATCCCAAAGTATGGAAGGCATTCTTCTCCTTAGATAGATCTCTTCCTTGCTGTTTAGGACCGAACACAAAAACAGAAGCTGTTTTACACATCTCAGACCTAGAAAGAGCCTATGTTGGAATTCTATGGCATGTTTCACCACCAGCACTCATAGACAAGGAAAGCAGAGAGAATGCAGAAAGAGATTTCATTTTTATCTTAGCAAAAGGAGAAAAAGCATGAATTAGAGGAAAGCTAGAGAGATGGGTATCTTTTTTGTTTTTGTTTTTGTTTTTGAGACAGAGTCTCACTCTGCTGCCCGGGCTAGAGTGACTGCCGTGGCGTCAGCTAGCTCACAGCAACCTCAAACTCCTGGGCTCAAGAGATCCTACTGCCTCAGCCTCCCGAGTAGCTGGGACTACAGGCATGTGCCATCATGCCGGGCTAATTTTTTCCATATATTTTTAGTTGGCCAATTAATTTCTTTCTATTTTAAGTAGAGACGGGGTCTCACTCTTGCTCAGGTTGGTTTCGAACTCCTGACCTTGAGTGATCCTCCCGCCTCGGCCTCCCAGAGTGCTAGGATTACAGGCATGAGCCACCGCGCCCAGCCTGAGAGATGGGTATCTTAAAAAGTACTCTTTCCTCTCTTACCCGACTTCCCACCACTACCACTGAGAAGTAATGCATCACAGAGCGTGTGTGCTCTTTTTGGAATGGCTGATCCTCAATATAAAACCTAGAGGAACCAATGTACTTCTCTGAGATTAAAGACCAACCATTCAAATCATGTCAGGCTTAACTTGTAAGCCACAGACTGTACAAAGCAGGGACGTCTCCATTTAGCAAAGTGTATTGAGCCTCTGTTCCATGTGCCCAGGTTCTGTTTTAGAGGTTTAAGAACAGGGCTGAGGCCGGGCATGTGGCTCACGCCTATAATCCTAGCATTCCGGGAGGCCAAGGCAGGTGGATCTTTCAAGGTCAGGAGTTCAAAACCAGCCTGAGCAAGAGCAAGACCCCATCTCTACTAAAAATAGAAAGAGATTAATTAGACAACTAAAAATATATAGAAAAAATTAGCCAGGCATAGTGGTGCATGCCTGTGGTCCCAGCTACTTGGAAGGCTGAGGCAGAAGGATCACTTCAGCCCAGGAGTTTGAGGTTGCTGTGAGCTAGGCTGACACTGCAGCACTCTAGCCCGGGCAACAGAGTGAGACTCTGTCTCAAAAAAAAAAAAAAAAAAAAACAGGGCTGAGTGTCTCGACCCTGCCCTCAAGGACATCCAGTGGAGGACACAGACACTTAGCTTCTCATGGTGCAAGGACTGTGGTTGGGGCACAGGGGAGAGACACCCCCACCACACCAGGATGGTCAAGCAGCCAGACAAACGGCAGGGGGTGGGGTGGGGTGGGGTGGCATTCATTCCAGGCAGAGGGGGCCACAAGAGCTAAGGTGTAGAAAACCTGACAGAGGACAGAGGGGTGACCTATTCCAGGAATGAGTATCGGTTCAGTCACAGGTGATAGAACTTAGAATGCCAAGGATGAGCTTCTTTGAAAAATGAGACTGGAGAAAGAAGCAGAGCAAAGTGTCAACTTCATCTTAGCCAGTGGGAAGCCATCAAGGTCGAGGTTTGTGTTGTCGAAAGATAGCTCTGGGGCATGGAGGACAGATAGCTGAGGATCGAGAGCAGAGGCAGGAGAGCAGCAGCTGGCTAGGAGGAGAGAGCAGGCAGATCTGGCAGATCCAGGCAGATCTGCACAGATCTGTTCATTTGACCAACAGAAATTGGTTACCGAGCATTTCCAGGCACTGGGTTTATCAGGGATTGAGGGGTAAGACCAGCGGGGACTACGTTCAGGAGAAATGGTTCAAAAATAATAAACAAACGATTATACAAATAATTCATTATAACCATGATTAATGCCAGGAAGAAGAGGCACAGAGTGCCAGGAAACAGATAACCAGGGGGACCTAGCTGGGTGTAGGGTACTGAGAAAGTGGTACGTAGACTAGGACCAGAAGTTGGTCTGGCCAAGGTGTTGGGGTGCTGTGTCCACGGGAGCAGGAGGGCACGGTGGGGCAGGAGGGGTGTTGCCGAAAAACAAAGTACAAGTGCAAAAGGACTAGGGCAGGGGCTCTGTACCTCGGAGGCCGGCACAGCAGCATAGCCCAGGATGAAAGGGGCGAGTGGGCAAGGGTCGGCCTAAAGCGGAGGCGGAGCCAGATGGGCAGGACCTCGGGCCATGTGGTCTTTATCCTAAGAGCAAAGGGCAGGTGCCATGGAGCAGGGATCACATCTGAAGATTTCTCCAACTGCTGAGTGAAGAGAACTCAGTGGGTTTCAGAAATATTAAGGAACTAGACGTGATCAGAGTTGGGTCTAGGACAGACACGAAGAAACAACAAGGAAGGCACCGAAGAGGGTGAGAAGCAGGTGAAAGAGGCAGGGCAGCAGCACCTGGAGAGGCAGGAAGAAAACCAGGAGGAAGAAAGCACGAGATAGAGGCCAAGGGCAGAGTGCTCAACTGTGAAGTCCAGTAAGATAGGGACGGTAAGATAGAATGGCTCTGGACTCGATTTTGCCTGGAGCAAACGAGAGGTGACCTTGGCCAGACCTTGGCCCACTGCATGGGTGGATTCAAGCCAGATTCCAGTGGACGGAAGCGAGGAAGCAGAGCTGAATGTAAACAACTCTTGCCCTAAGCGGGGCAATTAAAGGGGTTGGAGAGACAGCTTGGTGGTTTACTGCAGGGTCGGGGGAGATGATGCTCACCAAGGGCCTGGTAACTCAGTGCTCATCGTTACTAGAGCATGAAGTCTATCCAAATCCACACCGCCAGCGGCTCTCCTCTGGGTGCCAAGTAGGGCTTTGTACTTGACACACACCAGCTCCCTTATTCTTCCCCACAGCTCTGTGAGATAGGGGTTGTTATTCCACCTGCTAGAGGATAGAATGGAAGCTCAGAGAAGCGACTTGCCTGGGTTGCTACCAAGCCACAAAGCCGGATTAAGCCAGCTCCCCCAGCCTGGATAGGCTGCGTCGTATCACATGCATGAAATTGAGATTCGGTCAGACACGGGTTCAAATCCTGCCCTTGTCACTTATTACCTGTTTTAATTTTCACATCAGGGGGAAAATGAAGAGAATAAAAGAAATCCGTATGGTAGCACATGCCTATAGTCCCAGTTACTTGGGAGGCTGAGGCAGGAGGATCGCTTGTGTCCAGGAGTCTGAGGTTGCTGTGAGCTAGGCTGACGCCACGGCACTCTAGCCCAGCCAACAGAGTGAGACTCTGTCTCAAAAAAAAAAAAAAAGAAAGAAATCCATAGATTATATAGAGAAAATTTAATCATGGGGTCACATGGAAGAATGTTTATAAAGCATTCTGCCCAATGCTGATACAATAAACACTCAGGAAATGGTGGTTATTAGCATCTATATTAGCCCCCACCTCCACCCCATCACACACCCACTCATGAACCTGAACTCAGACTTCTTCTCCGACAGCACAACCAGCAAGAATGTAGTGCAGGGCAGGGTCCACCACACCTGCCCCAGGAGCTGTTTAAACTCAGACCCTGCTGGCCACCTCCATGGGCAACTTCAGGGAAGTCCCCTGACTAGAACGGTCTCTTTCCCCATCACCTTCCCCGTTGGCAAACCATGACCTTGATTCTTAGAAAACCTTTCCCATCTTCCAGAATCCTCTATTTAAGTACAAGCAGCCCTGAGAAGGATCTGTTGAAGCAGGACATTGACTCTGGCAGACAGAAAACAGGCAGAAGTCAGGGAAGAATTGACCATGTCAGTGCTAATAACGGCAGAGCTTTGAGGTCACCGATTCTAACCCTCTACTCCCCCCGTTGGACCTCAACGTAATTCAGCACTCAAGCCACTCCAGAAACTACAACATAAAAATCAACAATTCTCCTCACTCTTTCTTATATCCCATGCCCAGGAATGGACATGGTCTTCCTCTTGATGTGTGTCCTTCCAGACCTTTCTCTGTACATACAAAGAATTTACATGCAGATGTTTGAGGACAATGGATACCATGGACATAATACCATGAGGACAATGATACCATGGACATCCTCCATGTCAGAAATACAAACGTACTCTCTTCTTATTAACAGCCACGTCGTTTTCTGTGGTATCACTGTCTCTGGATATTTTAACTATCAGCTCCAATATTTTGGTCTCAAAAACTACATTTCCTGGATACCATCTTGTATAATATTATTTTGTGAGATAGGATCCTAGAAGTGGAATCATTTGGTCCAACTCTGTAAAAGCCGTTAGTTGGTACAAATTGCCCTCTAGAAATGCTTTCCTTTCCTTCTCAATTTGGAACACGAGGACTCCACGGTACTCAGATACAGCTGTGATCTAGCGCAGCCTATTCAGGAAAACAACTGAGCCAGCCAAAAACAATTACATTTCCTTGAGATCACTTCGTTTAAGAAGGCACCTAGCACATATTAGGAAAGATTTTTATAAAAAATGACTCAGCAACAATTACTGAGCTCTAGTATTTTGCCACCTCTGTAAGGTGCTGGGGATAGAAAAACAAATAAGACACCGTTCCTGTCCCTGCTTGTTTACAGACTAGAAGAAAAGGCAGAGACTGGTCACAGTAGGACAGTCGTGCAGGGGCCGGGGGCAGATAAAGACAGCGATGTGGAGCAGGCCCGCATGAAGAAATTTAGGTGCACGGGACAAGGAAAGAGAGAGGGAAGAAGGTAACAGATCCTCAAGGACTCTAAATGCCATATAAGGGCTTTTTATACCTTTTCCCATAAACTATAGGAAACTGTTAGAAGCTGGGGAGTGACATGCAGATTTTCATTTTAGAAAACTCCCTCTGGCTACAAGGTGGAAATCGGATTGAAAGGAGGCTGCCTAGAGATGAGAAAATGGGCTGAGATGCCCCAGAGTTCTGCATATAGGGACCTGGAAAGGGTCCTTTCAGCCAGATTGGAGAGCTTTCAAGGAGAGTATGGGACGGACTTGTGCCTTATTCCACTGGGAGATGGGAGCTGAGGGGGTAGAGATATGAGAGATAAGAGTTTCTTTCTTTCTTTCTTTCTTTTTTGAGACAGGGTCTCACTCTGTTGCCCGGGCTAGAGTGCTGTGGCATTAGCCTAGCTCACAGTAACCTCAAACTCCTGGGCTCAGGTGATCCTCCTGCCTCAGCCTCCCAAGTAGCTGGGACTACAGGCATGAGCCACCATGCCCAGCTAATTTTTCTATATATTTTTAGTTGTCCAATTAATTTCTTTCTATTTTTAGTAAAGATGGGGTCTCGCTCTTGCTCAGGCTGGTTTCGAACTCCTGACCTTAAGCGATCCTCCCACCTCGGCCTCCCAGAGTACTAGGATTATAGGCGTGAGCCACCGAGCCCGGCCAAGAGATAAGAGTTTCTTGAAGGTCACTGGGGAATAGACTGATTTTACTAATGTTGTGGTCTGGTGAAGCAGGTCAGGGAGGAGGTGTAGTAGATCCTGCAGTTAGCAGAAAAGACTTAAGAGAATGTGACAGGGACTGCATCTTAGGGCACCGCTTTGGGGTGAGGACAGTCCCTGCGGGAGACGTAAGTCTGACTTGTCAATTTGGGCCGTGGGGGGCGCTGGCCTGGGGCTCCCAAGGTCCTCTCTGACCTAGGCCCTATCTGTCTCTCTAGCAGATGGCCCTCTCTGCCTCCTTTTACTCAGTCTGTGATTCCTTTAGCAGGACAAAGGGCCTGAAATGCCCACAACCTTTCTGGAAACAAAAACTGCAACAAAATGACAGCTGAAGTTTTCCAATATAAGAGACCGTGACTATGACTTAAGGCTGCAGTCCCCAAGTGCCAGGCCGAGGATGGATGCTGGTCCGTGGCATGTTAGGAAGTGGCCCACACAGCAGGAGGTGGGCAGTGGGCGAGTGAAGCTTCATCTCTATTTACAGCGGCTCCCATCACTCAACATCACCCCCCTGTCCCGAGTCCGTGAAAAAATTGTCTTTCATGAAACCTGTCCCTGGTGCCAAAAAGGTTGGGGACTTTAAGGGGTTTCGGTGAAAAATGTGTTTAAACCCCACAGATTTCACTGTCGCATATATTGTAAATGAACTTGTGGATGCCCCCTTTTCTGGGACCCAACTGTGAAAAACAGAGCCCACAACTCACTTTCAGGACACAATGGGCTTCTCAAAGAACCCCACACTGAAGCTTTTCCTCTGCCCCCAGCCTACTCAGACACTTGTCGTCTGAGCCCAGGAATGAGCTCACGCTCCAGGGGTGTAATTCAGTATCACACCAACCAAGAAGGATCACAGGACACCCTCCAGCGGGGGCCAAGCACTTCAGCACCCTCCAGAGACTAACAGAGGCCAGCATTGTCGTTCCCCTCCCCCAAAAGGATCAATATGAGCCCGTCGGTGTAAACAGATCCTCCTCTGCTCCAATGCAGCCGTACAGGAACATCTAAAGGAGAGTTAACAACGCCACTTTGTGCAGCTGCTGGCATGGCGCCATCTTGCTTCTCCCCTCCCAGGAGGGCAGAGAACAGTGCCAGCCGCATATTTGTACATAAGCCCCGCTACACATTTGGGAAACGTCCACGAGCTATTTGAGTAGTTCATTTGGGGCTGCAGGTTCACCCCAGGCAGAGGCAAAGGCCTCACCCAGGTAATGGCACAGGTGTTATCTCTCCTCTCTACAGGGGCCAGGAATATTTTAATGCAAGTAGACTAAGGTCTGGTCTCTGTTGAGCGAAGGGTAGCAAAAACAGATGGAACAGGGGGACTGTGGGGCGGCACTGTGTGTTCTTTTCCACCCCGCAGACTTTGAGCCTCACACAAAGACCCTCCTTCAGGCAGCCAGTCTGTGCCAAGGCAGTTCTGTTTTTACACCTCTGTTTTGAGATAAGAGGTAATGCTTGGGAATCACATAACCCAGTTGCGAAATGAACCCGATCAGCTAAAATTGACCATTTCAGGTGCCAAAATGGGAGCAAGCCTGGTAGATGCTCAATGGAGCTCCTGTTTCCTGCCACCTCCCCCAGGAGCAACATTTCTACGACCTCCGGTTGGCGAAGGCTGAGAGAATCCCGGGACTTGTGCTCAGTCAAGTGCACCGACTTTCGCTCACCGCCTTCTAGAAAGTGCTGAGGTTGGCCAACACCAGGAAGCCCGCCTCTGACCCTCCCAGCAGCCTGGCAACTGCTCCAGTGGCCCACAGCACCTGTCAGGAGCTCGACTTCCCAGACCTTGGGGATGTAGGGGATGAAGGCTAAATGTGGAAGGATCTGTGCTCTCCTAAGTATGGCACCCACAGCTCAGAAAAACATTTTGTGTAAGGACGCTGTGCACTCCCCATCTATACTTGATGCACTTCTTGAAACAGGGGTGGGAGGACGCCCAAATACAGACATGAGAGCGGAAGTGTAGGGAGAGCCACCCCTTGGAGAGGCCGGTGTCTCAGCTGATCTTGCCCGTATTGCTGCTTCAGTCTAGGCCTGGTTCGAGCCCTGCTCGGGCTTCACCTCTTCTGGGCACCACAGCTGCCTACCTACCCTGCCTGGCTCCTCTCCCGGCCGGCAGGTTTAGGAGGCTTCTAACCAGCAGGCCCCAAGCTGGCTAATTATAGTTCATCTCGCTGAAGTGGTAATAGTGTCAGAGCCATCATCGAAGGCACTCTCGTTGAGCTGAGATTGCTATCATCACTTCACAGACCTTGGGCTCAGAGAGGGAGGCCCACACATCCCCCACAATATCTCACTTTGACCAAGGACATGTGTTGAATGAATGAATGGGAAACTGGGTGGATGAAGAAAGTCTTTCCTACCATGAACATTTAATGAGATTAAAGGCTAACTCCTGCCCAGGGCTAAACTGAGCATGGCTACTCTGAGTTGGGAAAGGGGTGCAGGGCAGGAGTAGGGAGGTGGGTTTAAAGCTCCTTGCAAATGTGGTGCCACTGCCACTAGTGCATCAACAAATAGGTACCAGCCAGTGTCAAATTTAGACAGGAAGCCTGATGGAGACTCCAAAGGTTGATTGCAACTGATGCTGGCCACTCAAGGACAAGTAGCAAAGAGCGACAGAGCACCTGTGCCTCACCTCCTTTTCTCCCGGGCTCCGTGGTTTTGACCAAGGCTCTTCCCCAGGTAGAAGGAAGCTTTGCCAGGATTGGGCCACTCTAACGTCATTATTCCCTCTAACTTGGTAGAACTTGGAGGAACTTGATTCTTCTCTCCATTATTTCAACAAACATTTTACAACACAGACTCTGTCTTTGCTTAACACTACCTATCATCATTATCATTCCACAGACTTCATGTACTGAAAGATCCTGTCTACCAAACACACTGCATTTATTAAGTAATACGTCTTTGAAATCAGTAGAGATGACCAGCGTCACTACATTGAGTAGATACAATTTGAGCCCAAAGGACCTGAGTTTCTTTGACTTGTGCATCCTTATTTCAGGTCAATGCATTAATTTTGTTTTGCCATTTGTAATATTAAAATAGCTTAGAGAACTGCCCCCACCCCTGTCCCTCCAGTATTACCTAGAGATCCCAAGTTAGAACTAAAGACTGTATATTGAGCTCTTCCCAAATGAGTGAGGTTTAGGGAGCTTACAGAATGGGAAAATCCTTTTCTCCAGGTTTTCTGTGATAAGGAAAGCCAGTGGGCTCAGAGACAGATCTCATGGAAAACCCGACTCTCCAACCTCTGATTTGAGGTTGACCAAATCATTTTTTATACATCAAGCTACCGTCTCCCCGCCCCACAAGAACCAAGCTTCGCTCCTGCGTGCCCTCAATGGCCCCCCTTTGCCCACCTCATGTAAGAAGAATGTGTGACTCAGGTGGGGGTGGTTAGCATGGCAACATTTAAGGCCCTCTGTTATCTGGCCCTAATCTACCTTCCAGAGGATCTTATCTCCCCCACCCTCCTGCCCGCATGGTTTGAGGAAATCAGGGCCTGCAGCTGGGGTGGTAGTGGGGAGGGGGAGGTTCAGAATTTCTGGGGAGCAGTGGCTGTAGCTTGAAAAGCATAGTACCATCATTTTGTATGTGGGAAATGAAAACAAGTGCCTACTGAGGTCCAATATAAATTACAGAAAGAAAAGCTTGATAACATCTCAGCTAATGGAGATCCACACAAAATAACCCAGGGCCAGCCCAACTGGGGGAGTAGATCGGAAGCCCAGGATTGTGCGTGCAGGGGGAGGGCACGAGACCCTCACGGTTATCTAAAGGGGGCATGGGTTGAAGGGGACTGGGTGCAGCACAGACCTGTCTCAGGTTCACTCCAGCCTCCCCCACTTCCACCAGCCCACAGGCTACCCCAGCTCCGGCCACCTCCCTCAGCCCTCCAAGACCTCAGACCCGATACCCTCCGCGTGCGTGCGCGGCTTGGTTCTCGCTCCCAACAGCGCTAAGGACGCCACTGTTTCGTTAGTGTTAGTGTTCGTGTCTGGGCTCCTTAACTTGACCTTCAGTTATTCAGGATCTTAACATCTCAAAAGTCCCTAGAATAAGCTCAAACTTTTTAAATGCTCTCATAGCACCCTTTTCCCTTTGTAGCACTAATTTCATTAATTAAACATTTTTCTTCGCTCGTTTGTTTAAGGTTACTCTTCCATCAGAAGGCAGGGGCTTTATTTGTTTTGATCATCAGTATAGCAGAGATAGCAGCTGCTGTTTACTAAGGGCGTGCTCTACGTACTGTGTGTGAGGAGCTTTGCATGCTGAATACACATCAGCCCTGTGAATTAGATGCTATTCCCACTGCAGTCTTAGAGAGGTTGCCCAAGGCTGCCCAGCAATGTGTGAGCCTGGGGCAGGGGCGCCAGCCTTCCTGGTCCCAGAGCCTTTGCTCTTTTCAGGGCACCTCCCACCTCAGCCTCTTGGCAGTGTAATACCGCGTTTGTTAGGTGAATAGGTGAACGAGTGAATGAATCACGTAACATCTAACAATCTACCATCCATATTCCCAGTGGGGACTGTGTCACTTCCAAACTGTGTTTATTAAATTTTTTCAGATCCTCATTCCCATTCCTTTTCCCTCCATAGACCGCCCGCAAAAATACAGATGCATCTTTGTAAGGTACATCGTGCTGTTTTGCTTTCATATTTTTAATCTACCTTAATGATACAGCCACTAGAGACCTTGTTCCATTTCTCACTGTTTAAACCAACACTGTGCTTTTTGAATAAATGCTGGTGTATCTATACCAAATTCCTGGCTTCTAAATTCTGGACAGAACTCCCTAGTTCATACTCAACAATGTCGAGTTATTTCTTCCCCTAGTGTTTGCCACTTCAATTGCCTCTGCTCCTCACTACCGCACACCATGCCCCCCATCCCGGTGTCCTCTCAGTCCCTCTGGGGCAGGCTGCATTTTTCCACAAGCACATCAGGCAAGCTGCAGCTGGGGACATGAGGTTGGCAGAGCAGGCTGCCCTCTTCCCTCCATACCTTAGACTGCGGCAGGCAGGATAAGAACTGGACCGCTACTCCCTTTCAGCTTTGTGCCCTCGGAATCTGAGTTTCCAAGCATAATTTTGGAAAGAATTTTCTATGGCATGGTTTGATTTTCCCTTTTTTTCTGCATATAAATCTGCCCCATCCGACCTATTGAGCGCTCCTGTAATTTAGTGGTTACGTGGACAGATTTCAGAGGGACAGGGTCTGGGTTCAGATCCCAGCTTCACCTCTTACCAGCTGTGCTCAATTTCGCAGCATCTCAGTGCCTCATTTTATAGATGGGAACATCTGTAAAATGGGAATGGCAATAATAATAGTACCCACCTCACAGGGTTGCTGCATTTAGAACAGTTCTTGTGGCAGTAGCAAACATTTAATGAATATTGGCTCTCATTGTTTAAAGTACATATAGTGGCTATGTAGAGCCTGCAAAACCACATATGTAATTTCTGATACTGTTCAAATGGAAGAGTTAAGATATTAAAAAGAAAATAAAGAGAAACAGAAGAGGTGTCTGGTTACACCAGAGTAATTCTCTTTGTAATCTCTAATGACAAGGCTGTTACAAGCCCATTTCGGTTTGCTAAGACCAAACACTTAAGTATAAACAACAGAACCCCAAAGAAATCTGCTCCCTTGCATCTGTCTGGCTCTGAGAGTTTTACAACTAACAGTTCTGGCTCCAGGAGGACCCTGCTGCTGCCCCTGGTTTGTAAGGTGGTCTTGGCTGCCGCCACTGGTTTTTCACGTTGTCACGTCCCGAGGCTGGAGCCCTTGAGAGTTTAAGCTGAATTCGCAAGAGACAGGACCAGCCCTTGGGAGCTCAAGAGCTGACGCTGGCTGCAGAGAAGATCTCCTCCTCTTTCATGTCGTGTGACAGCCTTGGTTTGGGCCGTATTTAGGAGGCAGCTCTGGTGGGGCTCAAGCTGGAAATTTATGGCTTGTTTGTCCTGGACCATGCAATATTTTTCTCGCCTTGAAGATGAAAGGGTTACTATTCCCCACACTTCTCTGTCTCCTGCATTTTGTAACATGTAGGCTTCTGCAGTATCCCTTTTATTTATCGGGAGAATTAACTTCTAAAGGATATGCTCATCTCCCTAACCAGCCATTGCTAAGGGTCTTGTAATATAAGACTCTAAATGGGCAATTTGATGGCTTTGTGAAAAGCTTCACGTCCACTCTGTCATGGTTCCTCCCACACCTACGACTATCGTTTGTACTATAAACTCCACGGAAAGACCTTTGAATAGACAAAGAATAGTCAGTCCTGCCACAAAGCTATAAATCCCTTGAGAGAATGGTTCACCTCTTCTATTTCTTTCATTTGTCTACAGAGCCTAGCACAGTGCCTTGTTGGTTGATAAGATTCTGAGCCTTAGATGACAGTGAATGGACAATACTTGTCTAAGGAAAAATGAATGGTTTTTTATACACCACCCCTTCATTCTCCTTATCAGGAATAGTCCAAATTCTAATTTACACTAAAATACTTCAATGCAAAAACTGCAGCGCCTGTAAAATATTTTATAAGTTTTTGAGTCTGCCTACCGAGATGAGTTTATTTGCTTATTTGTTCATCGACAAACACTCATCAAGTGCCCGTACGTGTCAGACACTATTCTGGGCATTAGAGAAACAAAGGTGGGGACAGTCCCCACCCTCAAGTTCACAGACTTAGAGGGGAGGCTGGCAGGCGGGCAGGCAGTTGAAATATTGTAAGGCGAGCTCTTTCATGAGGGTGTCAGGGGAGTCTCAGCAGGGAGTGGAGTGGCAGTTCTGAGGCTCAGGAGCAGATCCCCAGCAGATCTGACACCGTGTGGCAGCAGAACAATTTAGGGTCATCCTGGGAGCTAGGACCAAGCAACAAGTCCATAGTGGACTGACCCTGGGCAGCAGGAAACCTCGGGGCAGTGCCCGAAACTTCCAAACTCCATTTACTCACTTTAAAATAGTGATGATAACACCAAAATTATGAATTTGCTGGGAGAATTAAAATGTTGTAGTTTAAAAATTATACAGTGTACGCAAATAAGTTATCAGAAAAAGAACTATGCTGACAGAACATGCTTCAGAGAGCTGTCATAAGGGTACATTTGTTTTGTGCATGTGAGAGTGCTTCCTTACCATGGAGGGCTACACGAATGTCTGTACCATTGTAAAATGAATTAACTCCCTATCTTCTTGCATTCGCTAAGGTTAAAACAAAGCATTGAAGAAGAAAACCTAGACATCGTTCCTTTCAAAGTGCCTTATTTTTGTACAGAACTTGACCTAGAGTTGGGCCAAACCTGAGGGAGGAGATTTGAATGTGGCTGACATTTGATACACTGACAGTAGCACTGTTTAATGCATTTAATCTACTCAAGCCATGAGGACGGAAGGCGTATGAACTGATCAAAATGCTAATCAGACTGAGTGGAGTTGCATTCAACACAGCGTAACTGTTTGGAACTTGCCTTCATTGACAGCAATAAAACAAGAGAGCTAGGCAGAAAATGGCTTTAGATACCAAGCCCGCATCTACCACTGCCAAAGAGACACGTGTCCCTTTTCTGGATTGAAACTGGAAGAGTCCACGTGTCCTATCCCAGCGTAGGCTTTTCTTGTTGCTGCTCATCTCCCGGCCACTCCCAAAGATTCTTTGTGTCCCTTCCGGTACCGTGACTGAAGAATGAGTTCCTTGAAAGCAGGTCAGTTCTACAGCCCCCGGGAGCAGAGAAAACAAAACACAGGCTTGAGGGCCAGGCTTGAGGGCCAGTGAATTGCGTGTGCTCGACACCCACTTTGGTTAGTTTAAAAAATAGTGAAGGAGGAAGGGAAATAGGCTTAAATTAAATCAAATGGGTTTGCTAACGTGCTTCTGTTTTCTCCACTTCCTAATCCTTTTGTAAATGCCATTGAGATGGGATTTGCTTTCAGACTGATTGTGGGGCTGAAAATCAGCATAATAACAAGATATTTGTTGAAAGGGAATGTCTTATCTTGGCTGTTTGGTTCCCTTTCTAGTAGTGAGTGGATGGGTGACCTGGCTGGAACCAGTTCCATCTGACACCTGTGGGTCTCCCCAGCATCTCAGAGGGAAAGAGGACCTTCAAGATAACCTGTCTATTTTTAAATGGGGAATCCAGGACCTGAAAGAAGGCAGGTGATTTTCTCAGCAACTCAGTGGCAAAGCCAAAAATGGGACTCCTAACCAAAGAAGTTTTGGGATATGGAAGCTCAGGCTACGTCTACTTCTCTTTTGTGGCATCAGAATGGACCTTCTGGAATGTTCCAGGCCAGGATTTTTCTTGTTATTTCTTTGGTCCTCCAAAAAAACTTCCAGAAATTCTAGTGTCAATAATTATTATATTATCAACAATTAGCTCTTGCCGATTGTTGTAAGTGACCAGTGTAGGAACCTGAGAGCCAGATAAAGTCTCCACTTTCGCAGAGCCTCAGTCTTCATAATATAATCTGGGATTAGGTGAAATATTTCTAATAATAAGAATAGAAATAATAATTTTTGTTGATCACAAGTGCTAAGTGTTTTACTTGTTGGTCTGTTCTGAGCTTCGCATAAAAGCCTGCACCCATTTTAAAGACGAGGAAACTGAAAGCCACTCAAAGGTCACAGAGCTTTACCTCCTTCCAGAGCCCGTGTCTCAAATGCTAAGTGAAGCCGGCTCCCTGCGGGTGTGGGGGTAACAGAGAGCTGTCCGAGGCAGAGGGGTAACGGGCTCTTTCCTCAAGGAGGGTCCTAAAATATCATATATTATAGATAATACCATAGTAATTATAGAGTCCCATCTTAAGCCTCAGAAAACAGAGGGATTTTTCTCAGTGAGGACACCCACCAGGAGACAAAGCCCCTCTTCACAACACCTCTTCCAGTCCATGGGATATTTTAATGTGTTAATGTTCCCTTTGTATCCACAGATCCACCAAAGAGATTTTTTTATTTCTTCTTATCCTAAATTTCTTAAACACATATAACATTTTTGAGTCCTAAGCATGCTTCCAATCATTTAATCCTCACAATAACCCAAAGAGAAAGGGACTATTAGTATTCCCATTTTACAGATGAAGAAATTGAGACACAGAGAAGTTAGGCAACTTGCCCAAAGTTGCACAGCTAGGAAGTGATGATGCAGATTCAAACCCAAGCAGTTGGGCTCCTGCGTCCAGACTTTACCCATGTTGCCTCTTAGGCACCGTGCTGCTGCCCGGGGTGCTCCACACTAGCTCAACACCTATTGCAAATACAGTTGCTTTGCTTCGCACAGTTGTGAGACTGCTTGTTAAAAGTAGCACAAGGGCTGTTTCCAGATTGTTCTCAGTCCTGTTGCCTCCTCCAGAGCGCCTTTTAGAGTTTGTGTGTCCGGTAGGTTCTTAATAAAGAAAAGACCAACTAAATGAGCTAAAATGTGCGTGAAGGTCAACGTCAAGAGAGGTGCCCTTCAGTGTTTCCTTCTGCTTGTTTCTTCTGGGAGTAAACAGACATTTGGATCATAAAAAGCAACTGGGAATGTGGACCAAGGACAGTCAGGGTGCACAGAAAAACAGGGTTACTGAGGCTATTTTGGATGGAAAGTATTTTGGGGTTTTTGCTTTTGTTTTTCGGAGGAAAATTGCAAAATACTTTATAGTCAAACGAGACAGCTTTTTCCTTGTTCCCTTGTAATGCTCCAAGTGTCCTAGTTGATGTCTGATCACTTCTAAGGTTTGAAGTTATTTAATCTTTATGAAAGAGGATTTTCTTATAAATATTTTCAATTATCATGATTATTTTTACACCTTAAGAAAATGGCTGCACAGTGTAAACCAGCTGTACTGAAAATGGCTCGGGGAAGCAACTTTGTAATTATCAGAATACCCATGAAATGTTGAAGCAATTCTTGAATACAACATTTTATTCGCATTCTAACTCAACTGGGAAATGTAACAGGAGAGAGGAATGGCTGGTTTTCTTTATAAGTAAGCCACAGACCCCACGGTGTGTCGGGATAATAATTCTCACCTCCTCTCAACTTTATTCCCAGGCTGCTGGAAATGACCAAGACATCAGACGGTAAAATATAATACCTGGGAAGTTAAACAGTGACTTGTGTGTGTAGAATCTTATGAAAAAATAGACAGGAGTATCTGTGAGAGAATTTACTACGGCAAGGCCTCACTTTATTGGCTTTTCATGAGAGGTGTGGAATAGGGAGAGGTATAGAGGGGTTTTGGCTTTAAGTCGGTGCTGAATGCTTCCAGCTCAGGCAACCAATGGTTAACTGAATAAGGAGGTGTGACGGAAGAAGCTCTGACAATGGCTTAACAGCCATTAAACCAAGGGCGTACACTAATTACACTACAGGTATATTAACAGGTTAATAAATATGAGGAGGTATGATAAATGTTATGTTTACTTTACTGCAATAAAAATTGGAAAAAATATGAGGAGGAGTGATATTTTCTGTGATATACAGAATTGTGGAGACATAGGTGGACTTTGGTCATTACGTTCAGGACTATGATTGTGGTAGACCGCTTGCAAAGATGCCTGAAATGACTCCTCCCATCCCTGTTCATACACCCCTTTGTAATGCGACTCTGCCACTCCTCCCATTGAGAAGTGCTGTCTTTTTCACTATCCTTGATCTGGGCTGGCCTTGGGATTTACTTTGATCAATAGACTACAGCAAAAATGACATGGTACGACTTCTGAGCCTGGGTCTCAAGATGCCTTCAGATGCCACTCTTGCCCTCTTGCAACGTCACCATCTAAAGAAGCCCAGGACAGCCTCTTTGAGGAGAGAGATTATGTGGGGAGACGGATTCCACTGACGGCCACCACCTATCCCAGGCACATGAGTGAGGCCATATGCTCAGCCAGTCCCAGCCTACCTGCCACCTGACTGCAGTCACATGAATGTCCCCAGGTGAAACCAACAGAACTGGCTGACTGAGACCACCCCCAGTTGCTGATCCAGAGAATTGTGAGCAAATAATTGGTTATCATTTTATTTATTTATTTATTTATTTATTTATTTATTTATTTTTAGAGACAAGGGTCTCACTATGTTGCCCAGGTTGGTCTCAAACTCCTGACCTCAAGTGATCCTCCCACCTCTGCCTCCCAGAGTGCTAGGATTACAGGCATGAGCCACCACGCCTAGCCTAAATGGTTATTATTTAAAGCCACTATATTTCAGGAAGGTTTGTTATGCAGCAATAGACAAGTGACATAGAAATTGGTACTAGAAGAAGGGTGTTGCTGTGAACAACCTAGAACAAGTGGCATTGGTTTAGGACCAGGTGGAGGGCATAACCTGGAAAGATGATGAGTAAATTGTTAGTGGAAGCTGAAAATGCAGTGAGGAAACAGCCGTAGGAGACCGGGAGGAAAGGCAATCTGTTTTATGTAGCCACAGAACAATTGGCAAAACGTTGCCTGCGGTAACTCGGAAAATAGAAAGGTGCCTGACGAACTGTGGAACTGAGTAAGGAGATTTCTGTTTTGAAGAGAAAGAGAGAAGCTAAAGAAGGGACTACTCAGTTTGCACGCTGAATTTAGAGGGACTATAGAATGCCCGGTATGTGTTTGATTGAAAAATAAGACCATTTTTCATAGCCAAGCCTCTCTAGTTGGTAAAATATTCTGGAGAAAAAAATGGCTTCAGGAAAATATAAAACTAAAGGTGTGGTTTTTAAAACCATCTGTCAATACCTCAGAAAGACTAGTAGAGCTTCTCAGCAGGACAAAAGAGTTCTATAAATCTTAAAGGCATTTTCCTATTGCAGCCGTCATACGAGTGACCCTCAGTGATGGGTCACTGACAAAGTAAGCAGGGGTCTATCTACTGGAGTGAAGTATAATGTGAGGTACTAGACATCCACACAGTTCTTAAGGGGTTACACTATATTGGATCGACAGGGACAGGCTTAGTTCAAAATGAAAAGAGGTTTCTGGGACAACGAAACAGGCTGAGAAAGCTGGTCAGCTGCAACCTGGGCCATTCCTCGAGAAAATGATATAACAGCTCAGATGGTGGAGCCAAGAGCCCAGAGGACGGAACCAAGAGTCACAGAGGACAGTGGGCTATCGAACCACTACCAGGGGGCAAAACTGGGCCCTGACCAAGGAATTCCCTGCCCTTAGAGTAGAGGGACCTGAAAACACGTGCCCAGCTGGGTTTCAGAATTGTCATGGACCAGTGACTGCTATGTGTCTTGGTTCTTCCCCTTTCTGCATGGGAATATCTGCAGTGGTCGTCTGCTCCCTCGCTCACTGTGGTATGACAGGGGCAGAATGATACCGATCCCTACACACTAAACATACAGGTCCTCTGCACCATTCTGCCCCCTAAACCTAACATGGAGCTTTTTACGATTTATTAGAAGAGCCTCATCCAGGTAATTTTAATGACCACATCCTGGACTTTGAGCCTGGTGCCCTAATGGATGAGCTTTGGAGGATAAGTATTTTTCTTTTCTTTTCTTTTTTCTTCTTTTTTCTTTTCTTTTCTTTTCTTTTCTTTTTTTTTTTTTTTTTTTGAGGAAGAGTCTCAATTTTTCACCCAGGCTAGAGTGCAGTGGCATCATCATAGCTCACTGCAACCTCAAATTTCTGGGCTCAAGCAATCCTACTGCCTCAGCCTCCCGAGTAGCTGAGATTACAGGCGCAAACACCATGACAGCCAGCTAATTTTTCTATTTTTATGGCTAATTGTTCTATTTTTAGTATTTTTAGTAGAGATGGGGGTCTCACTCTTGCTCAGGGTGGTCTCGAACTCCTGAGCTCAAGTGATCGTCCTGCCTCAGCCTCCCGGAGTGCTAGAATGACAGGTATGAATGACCGCACCTGGCTGGGGTTAAGTATTTCTTATGAAGGAGGGATGTGACTTACTACAGTGAGAGGTGGACTTCCATAGATTGTTTGAAAAGGGGGACACAAGAGTTTCTCTTAGATGCACACCCGTTTGCAGTATGACTTCGCTATTTTACCCATCGAGAGGAAGCGCTACTTACCCACACTGAGAGCCTGAGGAGGCCTTCCGCAGGTTGCGGCAGAAGCGACACTGAGTCTGGGCTTCAAGAGCTTAGCTTCTAATTCCGCTCCCCATCTACTTTTGGGGAAAGGAATTCCTCAAACACTGATTCATGTGATTAACTGTACACCTCGGTAAATTCACTGAAAATCATTTAATTGTACGCTTAAAATGGAGTGTTGGTTGTACGTAGATACAGTTGGAGCCCTATGTATGTACTCTATGGACTACTTTGACAGAGTAGGTTTTTGAATGTAACAAGATAAATCAACCTGAGTGGTAATATATTTTGGGAAATCAGCTCACTACAAATTGTGACTGTAAACATTGTACTGTAAATGCTCTGTAGCTTTCCCCCAATAAAAAAAAAAAAAAAGCAAAAGCAAAAAAAAAAATAAAACAAAAATGAACTCAGTATCTGGTGGTGAGAGCAGAAAGGAGAGAACAAATGAGAAATTTTAGTATAATGGGCATGCTGACCAATTAGATGAGGTAAGTAGGACAAAGAGTTAAAATTGTTGTCAATATGGATACCTTTTATTTAGAGACATAAGGAAAAGAAAGGAAGGGTCTAATGAATGTTTACTTAGAAAAAAAGGCTAAATTGAAAATTCTCCTCTACAGATGACCAAATCCTCTAATAATTTCCAAATGTTATACAAAATTCCTTTTCTGAAACCTTTATGGGGTCAGAGTGTTTTAGGATTAAGAATTTTTTAGAATTTTGAAATGCAAGCTTAAGTCCATGACAACTATTAAACTAACATACAAAAATTAAAACACACACACACACCCGCACACGTGTTCTTAATGGCTAAAGTACACATCAAAGACTTCTCTGTACCAAATTATAATTTCAGGATTCTTATTCCTGAAGATTCATAATGATTAAAAAAGAATGGTCATCCATGAATTAATAAAAATGTAGTACTATATATTCCTGCAATGGAATCTTATTGATCATAAATAGGAATGGAAATCTGATACACACTACAACATGGATGGACCTTGAAAACATTATAGTAAATGAAAGAAACAAAAGGCCACAGACTGTATGATTCTACTTATATGAAATATCCAGAATATGTAAATCTAGAGAAACAGAAAGTAGACTAGTGATTGCCAGGGCTGGGAATAGAGGGGAATGGAGTAGAGAATGGGTGTAGGGTTACTTTTTGGGGTGATAAAATGTTCTAGAATTGGATAGCAGTGAGTGATGCTCAACACTGTGAATATAATAAAAAGCACTGAATTGTACAATTTAAAATTGTGAACTTTATGGCATATGAATTCTATCTTGATAAAGCTGGTATTAAATTTTTTCTTTAAAAAAAGAATAGATTCATATTTTATCAGAGAACCTTCAGATTTTAAAGTATTTATTATAAAATAAGCAGCCAAGATGAATTGTTGTAGGAAAATACTTCTGTTTGTGCCTTTGAATAACTACATTGATCTCATAAGATCCACTGGAAACAAATGGTAATAGAGTTCTTCAGACATTTCATATTTAAAAATCTAAACACAAAAAAATTAAGCTAAACGTGGAACTACTATAATTAGTATGGATAAACAAAGAAACATAGAAAAAGAATCAAATAATAGAATAAAGTTAGGCTAGAATATTCTTCTTGTAAAGATGTAACAAAAATTGAAAATTTCAATCAAATGCTGAAAATAGTCATAAAGAGTTAATCTCGAAATTTTTTCTGAGTCCAAAGTCCAAATTATTTTTATTCCAAATGAGGTTAGTGAATGTTTGTAAATGAATCTAAAGCCCCTACAAAAGGATCACTGTGATCCTTGTGATCCTTTCAAAAGCCTCAAGCCTGGAGAAAATTTAAAATCAAAGATTCAACTAGAAGAATGAAGAATGAATAAACTGCTGGAATCTCATTTTGAACAACCTTCAGTTTTTAACATGTAAAAGAAGAATTACAGAGGAAAAAAGAAGCCAGGAAAGAAAGGGACAACAAAATCCACCCAAATCCGTGATTTTCCATTTGGGTCCCAGACTGATGTGCTAGCAGGCTTGAACAGAAGATATTACTCAATAGAATTTATGTATTGGCTTGATGATTTCAGGTACAAAGATCTTCTTAATGATCCCTTCCAATGGCAGATCACAGCTTGTTAGCAATGGGTAATGAGAGAAATTGACTTTAGCAGATTGGGGAAGTCTACACTAAATTTATATTTGACCATGAACTAAATTTAATCATCTGATAATATTTACTATAATATGTGGTAAATAACAAAAACAATTTTTAAAAGAAGTTTTTTATTCCTTTGGCATTTTAAGATTATAAGTTTAATATTATTAAGAAGTTTAATAATGTTAAAATAAAGTATAAGATGTAATCAGATTTAGATAATTTAGCAAAATGTGAGCTTACCAATAATCTTATAAAATCTACTATCTCTTGAACAATAAAATAAATGTGGTATATTTGAGGTATTAGAAAAAAAAAGAATTAAGCAGTCTTTCACAAAAGTACACCTCTAACATTGGAGGTAGAAAGGGGTAGGGTACACATATACGAAGACAGTTTAGCAACAGCAACTAATTTGTTTGAAAATCAGTCTTAAACCTTATTTAAAACGTAGAAGTTTGGCTAATGCTTACAGCTTGAAATAAGTAGTTTGATGGATTCACTTTTGAAATGAAAATGAAATTAAGATCTATTATATAACATAGTGTGATCAAATAGTATTTGTAGGCTTCTTCAATAAGGTCCACATTAGAATTTTAGTTGGAACTGAAATGCAATAAAAACCGAGTGCCTTCCTTCAATAGGTAGTAGCATTTGTCTTATATTTGTGTTACTCAATGACTTAGTCTATTTTTTTTGCCTGCTAAGACATAGTGCCTTAGATTGAGTAATTTATAAACAATATAAATTTATTGCTCATAGTTCTGGAGAATGGGAAACCCAAGTTGAAAGCTCTACTGGATTCAACATCTAGTGAGGGCCCATTACTCATAGATGGCACTTTCCATGTGTCCTCACATGGCAGAAAGGGTGAACAAGCTACCTTGGGACTCTTTTTAATAGTATCTGTGGCCCTACCTCTTAATTCTATTGGATTGGGGATTAGATTTCAACATATGAATTTTGGGTGGACAGAAACATTCAGCTCATAGTCCTAAGTATTATGTAAAACCAAAAATCTCCAACAACACAATACATATAATAAAATGGTCATATGTGGCAAACTCAGCTAGATGGGCTACTCCTATGTCAACATAATCAGTATTAGAATGTAATAAAAATAGGTATTCATTGTAAAATCAAATGAAGAAGTTACAATATATTATGCCAATGAAAATAAAAAACAGAGGTAATAATAAAGGTTAAAAATAACATTTGAGACCAGGCACAGAAGTTAACGCCTATAATCCTAACACTTGGGAAGGCCAAAGTGGGAAGATGGCTTGAGCTCAGGAGTTCAAGAGCAGTCTGAGCAAGAGTGAGGCGCCGTCTCTACTAAAAATAGAAAAATTAGCCAGGTGTCATGATGCACGCCTGTAGTCCCAGTTGAGGGAAGCTGATGCAGGAGGATCACTTGAGCCCAGGAGTTTGAGGTTGTGGTGAGCTATGATGATGCCACTGCACTCTAGCCAGGGCCACAGAGTGAGACTCTTTCTCAAAAAAAAAAAAAAAATTGGATTTGGAAAAATTTTATATTAAATACAAAGATGTTTAATAAATTCCATGCAGAAACATAACTGGAGACAATTAAAACTTAATTTGATTCAAATAAATTCCTTTGATTACAATTTATAGAACAGAGGCACCTGGTGACCCTATTTCTATTAACTTTATAATTCATGGAAATATTTGCTTTGTTATTAAAAGGTAAAGTTTCTAAGAAAAGTAAGTAATTAAAGAGAGGACAAAAGTTGAGGAATGAAGAGTTCATCTAGTAATAGTCAAATGATGTTCACAGATAACTTTGAAAAGGAAAAACAGGTAATTAAAAATGTAAAACAAACCAGAGTCCATATTCTTTTCAGCATATGGAACATTCTTAAAGATAGACTATATGTTAAGCTACACTACAAGTCTCAATAAATTTTAAAAACTGAAATCATCAAGCATCTTCTCAGAACACAGTAGAATAAAATTAGAAATAAATTCCAAGAGGAACCCCCCAAAATACATAAAACATGGAAATTAAACAACATGCTCATGAATGATTTGGGGTCAATGATGAAATTAACACAGAAATTAAAAATAATTTTGAAACTAATAAAAATGGAGAGACAACATACCAAAACTTCTGGGATACAGTAAAAGCGGTGCTAAGTGGGAAGTTTATTCCATTAAAAGTCTACATAACAAAAAAAATTAGAAAGATCACAAATTAACCTACCATCATACCTCAAGGAACTAGAAAAATAAGCTAGAAGAAGAAAAGAAATAATAAAGATCGGAGTAGAATTAAATGAAATTGAGAACAAAAAAACGATACAAAGGATCAACTAAGCAAAAAGGTGGTTCTTTAGAAAGAGAAACAAAATTGATAATTGACAGACTGCTAGGTAGATTAACCAAGAAAAGAAGAGAGAAGATTCAAATGAATACAATCAGACATGAAAAAGGAGACATTATAACTTATGCCACAAAAATACAAAATATCATAAGAGACTACTAGGAACAGCTCTACTCTTACAAACTAGAAAACCTGGAGGAATGGATACATTTCCAGAAATGTATAACCTCCCAAGATTGAACCAGGAAAAAACAGAAATCCTGAATAGACAAATAATGATCAGGGAGCCTGAATCAATAATGAAAAAAACTCCCAACAAAAAATAGCCCAGGACCAGATGGATTCACATTTGAATTCTACTAGATGTACAAAGAAGAACTGGTACCAATCCTACTAAAACAGTTCCAAAAAAAATCAAGGAAGAAGGGATTCTCCCTAACTCATATGAAGCTAGTATCACCTTGACATCAAAGTTAGGAAAAGATGCAACAAAAAAGAAAATTACAGGCCAATATACCTTATGAACATATATGCAAAAATCCTCAACAAAATACTAGGAAATCAAATCTAACAGCACATCAAAAAGATAATACATCACAATCAAGTTTTATTCCAGGAATGCAAGGATGGTTCAATGTACTCAAATCAATAAATGGGATTCAAGAACTAAAAACAAAAACCTTACTTGGAGGGAACTCGAGAACATTATCATAAGTGAAGTATCTCAAAATGGAAAAACCAATAATACATGTTCTCATTCATAAATATGAGCTAAATAATGAATATATATGGTCATAAAGTGACTTTATGGACACAGAAAACTAAGAAGGGGGAAAGTGGTGGGGATGAGCAATAAAAATCTACCTATCAGGTACAAGGTACACTAGTCTGGTGATGAGTACACTAAAAACTCTGAATTCAGCATAATAGTATTCATCCATGTAACAAAAATCACTTGTACCCTCTAAATTTATTGAAATTTTAAAAGCCATAAAAAATAAAAAAAAAAACAAACAATAATTAGAATAACCAAAAGAAAAAAGGAAAAACCCATGTGATCTTTTTGATTGATGCAGGAAAAGCATTTGATAAAATTCATGACAAAAAACCTTACAACAAATAGGCATAGAGGGAACATACCTCAAAATACTAAAAGCCATATATGAAAAACCTGCAGCCAACATCATATTTCATGGGGAAACACTGAAAGCATTCCCCATAAGAAATGGAAAAAGAAAAGGATGCCCATTTTTACCACTTCTATTCATTACAGTACTGGATGTCCTACCCAGAGCAAACAGGTAAGAGAAAGAAATAAAAGGCATCCAAATTGGAAAAGAGGAAGTCAAATTATTTGTTTGCTGATGACATGATTTTATACCTAGAAAACTCTAACTTCTCCAGCAGACTCCTAGATATGGTAAATGATTCAGGAAAGTTTCAGGATACAAAATTAACATATGAAAATTGTTAGTATTTCTATACACCAATAACAATCAATCTGAGAACCAAATCAAGAAGTCAATCCCTCAGCTCACTACAAATTGTGACTGTAAACATTGTACTGTAAATGCTTTGTAGTTTTCCCCCAATAAAAAAAAAAAAAAAGAAGTCAATCCCATTTATAATAGCTACAAAAAACTACGTAGGAATATATTTAACCAAGGTAGTGAAATATCTTTACAAGGAAAATTAAAAAACACAGATGAAAGAAATTTTAGATGGCGCAAACAAATGAAAAAAACATCCTATACTCACGGATTGAAATAATCAGTATTATTAAAATGACGACACTGTCCAAAGCAATCTACAGATTCAGGGCAACTTCTATAAAACTACCAATGTTATTTTTTCACAGAATGAGAAAAAACAATCCTAAAAGTCATATGGAACCAAAAAAGAGCCCATATAGCCAAAGAAATCCCAAGCAAAATGAACAAATCTGGAGGCATCACATTACTTGACTTCAAATTATACTATAAGGCTATAGTAACAGAAATAGCAATGTATTGGTATAAAAATAGACACATAGATCAATGGAACAGAATCAAGAACCTAGAAATAAAGCTACCTTCTATAGCCAACTGATCTTTGACAAAGCAGACAAAAACACACACTGGGGAAAAGAATCCCTATGCAATAAATGGTGTTGGGAAAATTGGATAGCCACATGTAGAAGACTGAAACAGGATCCGCACTTCTCATCTCTCACAAAATTAAACTCATGGTGGATAACAGACTTAAACCTAAGGCATGAAACTCTAAGAATTCTAGACAAAACTGTTGGAAAAGCTCTTATAGACATTGGTCTAGGGAAAGAATTTATGAAGAGGACCATAAAGGCAATCACAATAACAACAGAAATAAAGAAATGAGACCTGGTCAAATTAAAAAGCTTCTGCACAGCCAAGGAAACTATCTTTAGAGCAAACAGACAACCTACAGAATGGGAGAAAATATTTGCATCATATACATCTGTAAAGGGCTGATAACTAGAATCTATATAGAACTCAGGCAAATCAGCAAGAAAAAAATCAAACAACCCATTAAAAAGTGGGCAAAGGACATGAACAGAAACTTTTCAAAAGAAGATAGACTAATGGCCAACAATCATATGAAAAAATGCTCAATATCACTAATCATCAGGGAAATGCAAATCAAAAACATGAGATATCACTTAATTACTGTGAGGATGGCTTTTTAAATGTTGGCATGGATGCAGAGAGATAGGAACACTCATACACTGCTGTTGGACTGCACATTAGTACAACCTCTGTGGAAATTAATATGGAGAAACCTCAAAGAACTAAAAGTAGAACTACCATTTGATCCAGCAATCACATTACCGGGCATTTATCCAAAGGAAAAAAAGACATTCTATAAAAAAAATTTGCACTAGAATGTTTATAGCAGCACAATTCACAATTGCAAAGATGTGGAAACTACCCAAGTGTCCATCAATACATGAGTGGATTAATAAAATGTGGTATATGTATACCATGGAGTTCTACATAGCCACCAAAAACAATGGTGATATAGCACCTCTTGTATTATCCTGGCTAGAGCTGGAACCCATTCTACTAAGTGAAGTATCACAAGAATGGAAAAACAAGCACTACACGTACTCACCATCAAATTGGTATTAACTGATCAACACTTATGTGCACATATAGTAGTAACATTCACTGGGTTTTGGGCTGGTGGGAGGGGGAGGAGGGAATGGATATATTCACACCTAATGGGTGCTGTGTGCACTGTCTGGGGGATGGACATGCTTGAAATTCTGACTTGGGTGGGGCAAGGGCAATATATGTAACCTAAACATTTGTACCCCCATAATATACTGAAATAAAAAATTAAATGAATTAAAAAAAGAAAATTGTCTTGTACCTTATAAAAGTATTATTAAACTTTTATCTTTAAATATTCATTCCTTCCTACCATTTTTTTTAGTGTTTCTATCTCAATCTATCCATACACATTCACAACATTTTCTCTCTAATCATTTTATTCTTTCTTTGATTCATTTTATGCATTCTTCTCATTATACTCCTTAAGGTGCTTTCTATAATGTCTAATCACTCTTGTCCTTCTTCCAGTTTCATCTCTGAAAGAAAAGCTTCTTTCCTAAGTTTGGTTAGCTCATAATTCATTTTCTCCTGTTGTTTTACAATGTCTTTTCCAGAGTTCTTGCTTTCTGCATTGTGGGTTTTTCTAATACAGATGATTGTTTCATTCATTTTTTTCTCTTCTCATTTATTCTCGTCTCTTCTCTCCCCCTGCCCAATCTCTCCCTCCCTCCTTTCTTTCCTTCATGGAGAAAAGCAAACACTATATTTTCAGCAAAATTAGGATTCAGGTTTAATCCTCACACTTTAAAACAGTACAAGTGAATACAGGCCCAGCAGGAGCCATGTGAAAGTAAGGGATGAGAAGCCGTCTTTGTGAAATTTATAAGTGGTAAAGGACCCTGGAGTGCAGATCCCTAAAAATGATGGCAACAATATATGCCCTGAAGGTATATAACATACCCTAAGTGGGTACAGGCCTTGCTATAATCACAAGTATGAGACCAAAGGTGAGCAGAGTTTTCAGCAGAATCCTACTAGAATCAGCTTTAAGGAAACAGAAAAGATAGGGTTACATAAAGAACCCTTAGACAAGCCATTATTATAGGAAGTATTTTGTGTCTGTGGCAGCAGAGATTACCTTCTTGCGAGGACTAGCAAAACCGGAACAATGCTCTGGACCTTTCCTTACCTTGACCCTCCCTTCCAACACACACATATGCCTCTTGAAAATAGCTGCCAGGTAAAACCATTACATTCAGTCATGAGAAACATAAAAGGAAACAGCACAGTAATAATAACAAAGATACTCTAAGAAAGGAATCTCAAAACATACAGACATCTATCAAGCATTAGAAAAATGTCACCACAGTGCAAGGGACAGTTTGGACAATTGAATATCTTTATATATTTATTAGACATTTGCATATCTCCTTCGATGAACTGCATGGTTAAATCTACCAAATACTAATTCTTAGGTTTTTAAGTGCCTTTTAATTTAATTTGTGGATTTTTTTTTCTTATTTTATTTTATTTTTTATTTCAGCATATTATGGGGTACAAATGTTAAGGTTATGTATATTGCCCTTGCCCGCCCTCCCCCCTCCAGTTAATTTGTGGATTTTAAAACTTATTTAAAAATTGTTAAAGTAAAAGAATATCAATCTATTATTTTATGGCTTTTAAAGAGTTGCTTTCAAAGAAAACATTTTGTCATTCAATTTAGTCATCTTAAATCAAATATGTGTTCTAAAGATGTTTTAAATTTCACAAATCACTTCAATCTCATCTGTAAAAGTTACCAATAGTTTCTTTTCATGGTTAAAATTAAACCTAAATTTTAAATATTACATTTTGATTTGATATATAAGGCCCTTACATGTCCGGCCCTTGCAATCTCTTCAGCCCCATTTCAAACCACTCTTGCTCTCACTTTCTCCATACCAGCACACTAGATTTCTCACTGTGCCTCAAATATAATACATTTATTTTTGCTGACTTGACTTTTCATTTGCTGTTCCATTTTGCTGCTTAGGCCACTCTTCTCCTAGACATACCTCAGCACGTCCATCATTCAATAGGTTTCCACTTAAATGTTATAATCTCAGGGACGTTTTCCCTGACTGCCTTATCTGAAATAGAACTTCTACCCCAACCCCCTTTCACCCTTTATCTCCTTACCACACTTTATTTCTCTTTTTAGAACACATCACATTTTAAAATCGCATTATGTAATTATTTACTTGTTTATTGTTTTTCTTCCCCAAAAAGGTAGTAAGCTTCATCAGGGCAAAGACTTTCTCTCCTTCACTATTTATGCCAACTCCTAGAACTCCCTGGCAAATAACTAGTATATAAATATACTTTTTAAATGAATGAATTAACAAATAAAAAATGAATGTTTCCAGTGAATTTAAAAATGTTTTATAACAGCTTTTAAATAAATTGCCTTAATAGGTTAAAACAAAAACAGCATATAAAGGCAAACTATTTAGATTAGAAGAGCATTTTTAGAAGTTCTTTTAAAGTTTTCTTTAATGATGTGCTAAGTATTTAAAAAACTCATCAGTACATGTATATCTCATTTTTTCCTGTGGCGTAACCAGATCACATTTCTGTTTGAAAACAAGATTGATTTATACTTGCTTAAAGTGTTATATTTTAATAAAAACTGAAATTTTTTTTATCTACAAACTTTTTGAGAAAGTATCTGTATAGATTGCAAACCCCCTGTCTTAGGTCTTAAGTGTTATTTAGTTTCTAGTGTGGGCAGGCAATAAATATGTAGATTATATGTGCATTAGAAAATTTAAGTGTTATGAAAAAAAGGAAGCAAGGTAAGAGGATAGGGTTGCAATTTAAATAGAATGATCAGACTAGGGCTTACTGAGGAGGTTACATTGAGCACAGGTTTAAAGAAGGTAAGGGAACTATCAATATAGTCAAATAATGCATTTCAGGCTTAGAAGGTAATTCAAAAAAATGATATCCAAAATATTAAGGAGAAGATAGCTGACAAGAGACTCCAGCTACCAGAGTGTCTCAGTAAGAAAGGAACACACAGAGATGGGACGTGGGTCTGAAGGAAGGGTGCCAGAACCTTCAGGAGACTCCACAGGAATAAGTTGTGGAGCAGAACAAGAAGAAACAAAGTATTGGCAAACATCAGTCCCTTAGAGGCTTGGAGTTCAGTGAGAAGGGTAGGTGGAGTCGTTTGTTTCTCCCTCCCTCACATCTCTGACAGTTGGTAAGTTCCCGACCTGCTGGAGAGACTTTCTGCCCAGAGCCTGCTGTAACTAGTGAGCTAGGAGCTTTCTGTGGCCATGGCAACAGGCTCCCAGGACCCCTGGGGTGCTTTCCGCCCCACAGACCTGAGCTGGGACAGCAGGCAACATATTGCTTCCCTGCCCACCAAGCACCTCTGTCTTCCCCAGGGTGCTTCAACTCCTCAGGTTTCATCTTGCTCATGCAGACTCACTCAGACTCAAGAGGAAGGGATGGAAAACAATATTCCAGTCAAATGGAAACAAAAAGAAAGATGGTGTAGCCATTCTCATATCATATAACATAGACTTCAAATCAACAACAGTAAAGAGAAAGATTGTCATTATATAATGGTGAAAGGAAAAATCCAAAAGAAGACTTAACAATCCTAAATATGCACCTAACACAGATGCACCCAGATTTATAAAGCAAACTACACTTGAGCTAAACAAAATGATAAACAGCAGCATTATAATAGCCAGGGGCTTAAACACCCCACTCACAGAATGGGACAGATCCTCCAAGCAGAAGAAAAGCAAAGAAGCAGTGGCCTTAAACAGTACCCTAGAATAAATGGGCCTAACAGACATTTACAGAACATTCTATTCGACAACGACATTTATGGAGAGGATTGACATTTGGGGTAGATCTCTGTTCATATTGTTGGGTAGATTCTTACTGTTTTGTTTTACCTCTCAAGCCATTGTGCAATCCAGGTATTTAACTCCTTAGTGATTTTACTTTGGTAAGTGTCTGTTACATTGTTCAGTATATAATGCAGGTCTTGGTACTTCCTGCAGGGTGAGTCTGGTCTTTGCAAATTCTATAGGTGAATTTTTGTTTGAGACAGTCTTTCATTCTCCCTTGCAGATGAAGGTAAGTTTTGATGGGTAGAGAATTCTCAGTTGGCCGTTATTCTGTTTTAGAAGATTGAGGATGGGTCCCTAGTTCCTTCTGGCTTGTAGGGTTTCATTTGAGAAATCTGCAGTTAGTCTGATAGGTTTTCCTTTGTAGATTATCTGTTGTTTTTGCTACTGCTCGAACGATTTCCTCTTTTGTGTTTACTTTGGCCAATCTGATAATTATATGACACGGTGATTGCCTCTTCATGTTGAGTCTCCCAGGAGTTCTGTGTGCTTCTTGTATCTGGATATCTAGGTTTCTGGCCAGGCCAGGCACTTTTCCTCCAGTGTTCCAAGAAACAGATTTTCCAGCCCTTGTGTATTTTCTTCTTCTCTCTCCGGGATGTCTATAATTCTTATATTTGGTTTCTTTACATAATCCCACATTTCTTGTATATTCTGTTCTTGTCTCTTGCTTCTGTGTTCTTTTTCTTCATATGATTTGTGTAGCACATAGGCATTATCTTCAAGTTCTGAAATTCTTTCCTCTGCATGATCCATTCTATTTTTAAAGTTTTCCACTGTATTTTGAAGTTCCTTGAATGCCTTTGTCATTTCCAAGATTTCTGTTTGGTTTTTTCATAATATTTCAATTACTTTAGAGAATTTCTCATTCATTTCTTGTATTAGACTTGTGGCTTCTTTGTGTTTGGTTTCTATTTTCTGTTCAATTATATTGAGTTTCTTTACAATCCATATTCGGAATTTTTCCTCCATCAATTTACTCATTTCATTTAAATTAGTATCCAATTTTGAAGCTCTCATGATTTCTTTTGGGGGCGCCTTTTCTCTCTGCTCTTTCATCTTCCCTGCATTCTTTCTCTTGTTCTTTCTCATCAGGATAATTGATTGAGAACTGGGAGTGCTAGGACTGGCTTGTGCCCTTTACTTCAAGCCTCCATGAGATGTTCCTTGACAGTGGTGGGAGGAGGCACACTGGTCTTGTATTGCCTTAGAGGTATTTTGGCAAGTTGGGTTACCTCTGACCTGTTGTCTTTCCCTCTTGCCAGTGGAGATTAGTGAGTTTGGTCCCCCAGCTTAATCTCCCACGTGGTGAATTGCACCTGTGTGTATAACTCCACTGCCCTCTAATAGCTTGAGATGGAGGGCACTGTGTTTTGCTGTGGGGTTACCTTCTCTCTTGTTGGTTGTAGATTGTGTGGAGGAGCCAGTTATTGAGGTAATCTATTGATGTCTCTGTGTTGGTTTCTGGTCCCCGGGTGAGGAATACTAATGCTCTGATCTTTAGGAAGGGTCTTGTCACTCCCGAGGGTTACTTGGACCCTCTTCCCCCTTAAAGTGGTGGTAGGAGCAAGCAGATCGCAGCTGCTGCTGCCTACTAGCCTGGATGTGTGTGCTTCTATGTTGCTTGATCTGCTACTAGGGGAAGCTGCTAATATGTTATTCACGGTTCTTCCACCACACTTGGGAGGCTGCTCCTGATGGGAGGGGTTACTTGTTGCACCTGTTGGGGCCTCTGGCCAGGATTTTCCTTCCCTGACTACGAACTCCAACTGTTGGCAGTTGCCTGGATGCAGACAGCAGGCCCTAGAGTTATGATCTTATTAGATAACCTCAGCTGGTCTGGCAGGCCAAATCACTGGGCTATCAATTATTGATCTGTGTCAAGGCCACAAAGATTCATACCAGTTACACAGGGAGAGTGGCTTTTTTTGCTTGTCCCTATCTCCAGGGGTGGAGCCCACCACTCTCGGTGTAAAAGTCATTGAGCTAGGGGAGGGGTGATGCCTGAGACTGCCCAGAGCCCCAGTGCCAGGGAATCCCACAGGCTAGGAAACTAGCATTGTGGGGAAACAGTCAAAATTCGCCCACCGATACAGGCATGGCTAGTAGAATCAATAGGTTGTGGAAGGGCAGAGATGGCAGTATCCGGTGCAAGAGTCCCCAGGCTGGAGGAGGGTGCTGCCTGAAACCATAGCGTGCCACAGCACTTGGGTTGTGGACCCTCAAAATGGCAGCCACCTGCCCACAGAGTGCTAGCACTGGGGGTGACTGTTCAGGAATTGGCAGATGTCAGATCGGGGAATGAGTCAACAGGATGCCCCCTGTCTTTTGTGTGTCTCAGTCCCACAATCTCATGCCTGTCCAGTAGGAGGTCTTGCTCTTTCTGATCCGCTCTGAACCAGCCTAATCGTCAGCGGTTTCCAGGGTAGAGTCCCCTTTTCAGTGTTCACCTCCTTTGTTCTGGACCCGCTGACCACCACAGGTGAGGTGCCTGTCTCCTAACTTGCTCCTGCTGTTGTGCAGACCAGTCCCTCCCCGGCCCAGGGCAGTGCTAGCACAGAGCACCCGGGAGTTCAAGATGTTTGCTGCTATTGTTCCCTCTCCACACAACCCACCATCTCGTTCCACAATTTTGCACCAACTTCAGTCACCCACTGTCTGAGTGGGTGTGTAGGTCAGTGGGGCAGTAGGATGTTCTCCTGTGGGTCAGATCCCACTGCACACGCTGGCTGAGGGGGCACAGCCATCCCATGCTCTATTCTCTTTTGTCTATCTCACACTCTCCAGACTTTGTGATTGTATCTCCCATTCACCATTTTTTTTCCCCAGTGTTGTGTGTTCCACAGTGTTTCTCTGCAGTTTCATAATGCTGTTGTTGTTGGGGAGCAATTCATTCATGCATAGCCGTCCGAGTTCTTGACCTCTTTCTCTGGGAGCAGAGAGCCAGGAGGTCACCTCTACTCCACTATTTTTCACCCCATCTGGTTCTTATTTTTTATTGGCTTTTATTTAAACAGCTATCTTTTAAAAAATTTGTAAGATGAGAAATGAATAGTCTTTTACGTTTACCCACACATTCTCCATTTTGGGGACTCTTCATTCCTTTGTGCAGATGAAGTTTCCATCTAGTATTTTTCTTCTGCCTTAAGACTTCATTTAACATTTTTTATAACATGGGTCTGCTAGCAATGAATTCTCTCAGTTATGGGTTGTTTTTTTTTTGTCTGAAAATGTCATCATTTTAGATAGTTTTGCTAGATAGAGAAATTTAGGTTTATACTTTTCTTCTTTCCATGGCAATCTCATTCCATTGTCTTCTAGTTTGTCTTCCTGTTTCTGATGAAAAGTCAGCTCATTTTTATCTTTTGTGCTTTGTATGTAAAGTGTTTTTTAATTTTTTGGTTTGTTTTCTTAATTCTTCACTTTATCACTGGTTTCTGAAATGATATGTTTTGGTGTGGTTTTCTTTCCTGCTTGGAGTTAGTTGAGTTTCTTGGATTTGTGAGTTTCTATTTTTCATCAAATGTGGAAAATTTTGGCCATTATTTTTTCAAATGTTTCTTTTTGTCCCCCACCCCTTCTGGAACTCCAATTACACATTTTTTAAATTAATTAATTAACTAATTGCAGAATATTACAGGGATACAAACAGTTAGGGTACATATATTGCCTATGCACTGCCTCAGTCAGAGCTACATGCATGCCCATCCCCCAGACAGTGGACACCAATTACACATTTCTTAGACCACACAGAAAACTGAGGTGCTCTTTTTTTTTTAGTGTTCCCAAACTTTTCTGGTTACATAAATTATTTTTGAGTCAAAGTTGTAAGTGTGTCCTTCCCTCACTATAGTGTGCATTCTATATGTTAGGTGTGAACTTACCCATCCTCTCTTCCGCCCTCCCACCTGTTTGATTTTTGATGAATGTTATTTCCATATGTACACATTAAGTGTTGATCAATCAGTTCGAATTTGATGGTGAGTACATGCGGTGTTTGTTTTTCCATTCCTGTTATACTTCACTTTAGAAGAATGGTTTCTAGATCATGTTTTAAAGTTTTCTTACTCTCTGCTTCATTTTTTAAAGATTAATACAATTTAATAAATTACATTTTTTATTTTAGAGACATGGTCTTACAATGTTGCCCAGGCTGAAGTGTAGTGGCTATTCACAGGCACAATCATATAGCCTTGAACTCCTGAACTTAAGCAATTCTTCCATTTCAGGCTCCTGAGTAGCTAGGACCACAAGTATGTGCCAGTATGCTCAGCAGGGCTTCAGCTCTGACACTGACTTCAAGTCCATTGATCTCTTTTTCTGCAATGTGTAATGAATGCACTTATAACCCCATTCAGTGGATATTTCATTTCAGATGTGGGAATTCCTACAGCTAAAAATGCATTTTTTCATGACTCTCCTCATTGTTTTGATGTTTTTCTTTAAATCCTTGAGTATGTGCATAATTAGCAGTTTCAAAATCTTTGCTACTTACATTATGGATGTCATTTCTTAATCTATTTCTATTGACTGCCTTTTCTCTTGGTTTTGGGTCAGATTTTCCTACTTTTCCACATTTATAATTCTTGACTAGAGGCTAGTCACTATCAAGGTTTTGTAACATGTCTGGATTTAATGGTCTTCTCTTGGGCTCTTTCTGTCTACACTCAATTTGATTAAAGTGTCTAAGAAAAAAAGGTGATTTTCCTAAATCACAAGAGCAAAATACTCTGCTATTTAATAATCACAAGTCTCTATTTTAATTTAAGTCTCTCTTCTTCATAACTGTTTTAGTTTCTCTTTACTCATTTGAGGGCAATTTGATTTTGGCAATGTCCAGTGCCCTGTAAAGTTTTTCCTCTTTGGCGCTGCATCTACCCTCTTTTTGACAAACTACCTGCTTCTGCTTTGTTTTCTTTTACTCATTCTTCTCTGACTTTCATTTTTGTGCTATATTGAAACTAAATCAATGATGTAACTGCTAGCTCCAATCATCCTTTCCCAGCCCTAATAGTCTATGTATTAGATAAGAAGATATATGATCAAGTAGGCATAATACTTTCTTCATAAGGATGTTATAGTTGGAAACAAGGAGGTAAAGACATAATTACAGTTTCGAAAGTACTTTAATAGATATATGCAAATAATGCTAACTATCCATATATAAGAACTACCCATCTAGTCAAGAATTACAAGATGTAAAAAAGTAGGAAAATATGACCCCAAATCAAGAGAAAAGACAGTCCATAAAAAGAGACTAAGAAACAATGTAAATATAATAATGTAGTTAGCAAAGACTTTGAAATAGCTAACTGGGCATATATTTAAGGATATAAGGAAAAACATTAAAATAATGAGGAGAATCATGGAAAATATATTTTTTTCCATAAATAAGAGGTCAGGAAAGACTTCTAAATAAATGGTATAATCTACTGTGATACTCACTATTCCTTACATCCCTAAGAAAAATATCTGACCATGCAGAAGAACTAGTTTCCTTATTTTGACAAGGCAATGAAAACTATATAAACCAACACATTTTCCTTTTTTCCTTGATTTCAAACTTTCAGATAAAAATCAAGTGAACAAATAGAGAAGAAAAATGTAGACAACATACTTGGTGCATCCAAACCCCACATTCCAGCTGATTGCTTTTGCTTTAATAAAATATATACTTACTTGTTTGTTCACTAATTTGGAGTACAAAAGGAATACATGTTTATTGTAGAAATTTAGGAAAGTACAAATGACAGCAAAAATAAATTCCCCCTTCGTTTTATGCTAAAAGATAAGCTCTGTTACGTTTTGGTACATGTATGTGCAGACAGTCATTGCTTTAAAAAACAAAAATGAATAGTGTATTATTCAGAATACTTTACTCCATGAATATACATTTATTAAATAACCCCCACTGCTGGACATTTAAGTTGGTTTCCAACATCATGATCAAATAATTGATGATAATAATCGTAGAAGAAATTTTTAGAAAGTGAGCTGTGAGTCAAAGGGTACAGACATCTATAGCTTTTGTTAGAGTTTCCTACAAAAAGATAGTATCAGGATGTTGGACTGGTACAATTGCTGGGTCCCTCTCTAAAGATCAACTCTCAGAAATTATTAGGTTATTAAGTATGAAATGTCTGATTTCCTTAAGTACTAAGTTTGACAGTTGATCTCTCTGACATTTCACTTTGACACTTCTTGTTTTATGTTTATTGTGAAGGTACATCCTCATTCTTTCAAACTCATGGTTTGGCTTGTCATTATCTTTCAAATTTTTTTAGAGCAATTTTTGGGAAGCCATGGATAAATCAAAAATTTGGGGTACTTTAAGTATGAGTTCCAGCACGGAACCAATGCAGCACAGACAACTCAATATATCAGTGAAGTATTTGGGAAGGATGTTGCTAATGAATGCACAGTACGTGGATGGTGTGAGAAGTTGTGTTCTGGTGATTTTAATGTTGAAAATCAGCCATGTGAGCGACCTGAGACCAAGGTAGATAATGGTGAGCTGAAAGCTGTAGTGGAAATGAGTCCATCTCAACCTACGTGTGAATTAGCGGCAAGATTTGACGTTACTATTCCAACAATATTGGACCATTTGAAACAAATTGGCAAGGTAAAGAAGCTGGATAGATGGGTTCCACATGAATTAAATGAGCATCGGAAGAGAAATTTTCTCAAAGCTTGCCTTTCTTTGCTGTCATGACATAAAGGGGAATCGTTTCTTTCTTTTTTTTAACTTCAGGGTATTACGGGGCTACAAACGTTTTGGTTACATGAATTGCTTTTGTACAGTTTGAGTCAAAGCTATAAGTGTGCCCATCATCAAGACAGCGTGCATTACACCTGTTACATGTGAATTTACCCATCCCTTACTCCTCCCTCCCACCTGGTTTCCGCTGAGTTTTACTACCATATGTGCACATGAGAGTTGATTGATTAGTTCCAGTTTAATAGTGAGTACATGCGGTGTTTGTTTTTCCATTCTTACAATACTTCACTTAGAAGAATGTTCTCAAGTTCCATCCAGGTTGTTAAAAAGGGTATTAGTTAACCATTTGTTTAACGGCTGAGTAGTACTCCATAGTATAATATACCACATTTTATTAATACACTCATGTATTGATG
This sequence comes from Lepilemur ruficaudatus, assembly GCA_963574885.1. NCBI lineage: Eukaryota > Metazoa > Chordata > Mammalia > Primates > Lepilemuridae > Lepilemur > Lepilemur ruficaudatus. Next base: position 23,360 of record CAUYRT010104937.1, on the reverse strand, counting down.
GGCATTTGGGTTGTTTCCATATCTTTGCGGTTGTGAATTGCGCTGCTATAAACATTTGAGTGCAAGTGTCTTTTTTATAAAATGTCTTTTTTCCCTTTAGATAAATACCCAGTAGTGGTATTGCTGGATCAAATGATAGGTCTACTTTTAGTTTTTTGAGGTACCTCCATACTATATTCCATAGAAGTTGTACTAGTTTATAGTCCTACCGACAGTGTATAAATGAAGATGAACCATTTCTACACTGTATTTTTGCATGTGATGAAAAAAATGGATTCTTTTTGACAATCACAAGTATTAGGCACAATGGTTGTATAAAGATGAAGTGCTGAAACACAGCCCAAAACTGAATCTTCATAAAAAAAGGTAATGGTGTCTGTTTAGTGGTCCAGCGCTGGTATTATTCACTACAACTTCAGGAAATCTGGTCAACCAATTACAATGGATGTCTACTGCAACCAATTGGATGAAATGATGAAGATACTTGTTATTAAGCTGCCAAGATTGGTCAACATAAACAGGCCAAGCCTCTTGCAAGACGATTGATCATGTGTCGCACAAACAATGCTGTTCAAACTACAGAAGCTGGACTTGAAAAATACGTCATCCATTATATTCACCAGACTTTGCAAGAACTGAATACCACTTCTTCCAGGCTTTGGACCCCTTCTTTCAAGGAAAAATATTCAATTCTCAACAAGCTGTGGAAAATGCCTTTCACGATTTTATCGTCACTCACTCTCTAGGCTGCTTTGCTGCTGGTGTAAACAAGCTATCCTTAAGATGGCAAAACTGTGTTGATATTTAGGGACATACTTTGATTAATTGTACTGCTTCTTGTTTGAGATATAATAAATGATACTTTCAATTTGAAGTCAGACATTTCATACTTAATGACCTAATATAAAGAAAAAAAGCCAAAAAACAAGAAAAACTATAAACTCCTAGGGAAGGAAGGGTGGTGGAGAGGACTGTTTTGAACTGGTAAGTGTGCTAGGCTGGTTGCTTGGGCCTTGGAACTCGGGGCTATAGGGCAGGAGGCAGCCCTTTAAGGCTGTGGGAGGACAAAACAGGAAATGAACTATAGGAGTTTTCTGCTTTTGATTCTTCCCTGACTTCAGTCAAAAACTGACCATTCCCGTAACTGAAGGGACTCAGACTATGGTACAAATTCCCTCACAAAAAAAACAGAGAGCTTATAAAGAGCTGATAAAAACGGGGGGGACTAACTACCCTTGGGCAGTAATCTCTCTACCGTATCCTACCAAACCACAGAGCTAGTGAATTATAGTCACTAGCTTTGGATGCTGCTTCTCTCTGGCAGGGTGAGTGAATAGGGGGGAGATGGTGAAGCAGAGGTTTGAAGTATCACTTTGTTGACTTAACTGTGATTTCTCAGGTGGCCTGGGGCTTTCCTACCTACCTCCTTCTATCATCTGAGCTCACTGAGAATGACACAGATTGGGACTGGCATCTCCCCTTATGTGATGCCATAGTAGCCAATATCCAGGAGGAAATAATCTTATAGGTCAAAACATCAAGACATTTAAAGAGCACAACTATTTTCAAGGAAAAATAACATACTGGCATATAGATTCCAAGAGAAGCAGAAATGTTAGATCTGATGACCCAAGAATTTAAAGTTAGCCTAGTAAACATACTAAGAGAGATGAGGGAAGATATTAGCAACATATACTAAGAATAAGAGAACAAAGGAGCAAGCAGAAATATTATGTACTTTATATATATGTCAATATATATATTGTACTTGAAGCATATAGATTGGATAAATAGTAGAATTAAAAGAGGAATAAATTCATGAATTTAAGACTAGTTTGAAGAAATCTTTAAGATTAAGGAAAGGACAAGAAAATATAAAAGAAAGGCTAATGGACTGGCACTGCTAACATCTGAATAGTAGGAGACTCAGAAAAAATAAAAATATAAGGAAGGATGTATTTGAAGAAATGATGGAGATACATAGGACAAAAAGACCATGGATTTTCAAATTATTGAAGGAAAAATCTTAAAACCTAGATTTTTACATATAGCAATGTAGTCATTCAAATATGAGGATATGATAATATATATTTTCAAATATACAAGGCCTCAGAAGACAGTTATCAATGAAATGCCCAAATAGAAAGAAACAAATACAGAAAATACTTAAAAGAATTATGAAGTAATGCTCATAAAATATCTTGGTAAAAATCTGTCTTTCAAAATAGCAAACCATAAAGAAAAAGAAAATATGGGCACAATAGTTTAGAATTTAAAATAAATAACAGCAACATGATTGGGTAGAGGAGATATTATAAGTGTCAAGGTTTTTTTTAGTAAGAAAAGATTAAAAAGAAGTACACACAAGGTATAAGAAATCTGATATAATTAAGATGACAGAAACTCATTCAAATGTGTAAAAATATTATAACTGTAATATGTTTATTGACTATTTAATGTTTTTTGTTAGTGTGTCTATGAACGTCCATAAACTTATAATCTCTATTCCTTTTTCTTTTTGTAAGTGGAAATGCTTTTAATTTTTATTCTGATATTACATAGTTACTATAAGGTTCATACTCTGGAGATAAGGTGAAAATCTCCTAGAGTTAACTACAACTTGATATATATTATAGAAAACATGAGGCCAGATAATTGCTAATTTTCCCCCAATACTTACTTTGACGAACATAACGCTTTACTTATTCTTTTATCAAAATATTTACCTTTTATATAACCTTGACACATGTAATCAGAAGTATGGCATTAGTTTTAAGAACTGTAAGGAAGTCGGTTCAGGGTATTATTAACCTACATTTGTAATTATAGAAAAGCGGAATACTATTGCAGTGCAGGATTAATTTAGGTATGTGGTAGTGAGAGTTTAACTGAAGCAAGACTGGGCAGATCAGAGCCCAGCAGTCACAATTAGGGCACTAAACCCCTGGTCAGTCTAAAAGGGGAGTGACCATTACATGGCTCAGTTGAACTTGGGCACGGAGATTACTTAGGTATTTCCCTACTCAGAGAAACTGGGTATGGGCTATAACTGCAGATGGGGAGAACACCAGCTGCCATCAATAGCGATAGGAGGGGGAGTGGAAGGAGATGAGAAGAAAACCTGAATAGAATGATGAACATTGAAGATATATATAGTTGTCAAAGACATGCCCTCACAAAAATCCCAGATCCATATAGTTTTACATATGAGTTTTAACACACATTAAAGACACAGTAAATTCATATCTTATAAAGTTATTCCAAAATATAGAAAAAAAGAACAAGCTGCCCATCTCATTTCATAAAGTTAATGTACTCTTAATTGTAAAGTCACACAAAGAAATGAAGAAAATTATAGTATATTTCACTTAAGAATGTAGATTTCAAAGTCTTTGATAAAAGATTTGCTAACCAAATACAATAGTGTAGTAAAATAATACATCATGATAAAGTAACACATCATGATGTAACCTGGGAATGCATGGATGGTTTAACATTAGAAATTCTATCCATGGCCGGGTGTGGTTGCTCACGCCTGTAATCCTAGCACTCTGGGAGGCCGAGGCAGGTGGATCGCTCAAGGTCAGGGGTTCAAAACCAACCTGAGCAAGAGTGAGACCCCATCTCTACTAAAAATAGAAAGAAATTAATTGGCCAACTAAAAATATATAGAAAAAATTAGCCGGGCATGGTGGCACATGCCTGTAGTCCCAGCTACTTGGGAGGCTTAGGCAGGAGGATCGCTTGAGCCCAGGAATTTGAGGTTGCTGTGAGCTAGGCTGACGCCACGGCACTCTAGCCCGGGCAACAGAGCAAGACTCTTTCTAAAAAAAAAAAAAAAAAAGAAATTCTATCCATATAATTCACATTAATACACCACAGGATAAATATCACATTATTATTTTAATGTATACATCATGAAAAGCATTTGATAAGGTTCAATGGCTATTTATGATAAGATTGCTTAGCAAACTAAAAATAGAAGAACCTTTCTTAATTTGGTAAAAATGATGTATTAAAAACCTTCAATAAGTATTATACTTAATTGAGAAACTTTAGATGCATCTCCCTTTTGATTGGCATATGATGAGGATGCCCCACTGTGACTACTACTCTTTCAACATAGGCTCCAGAGGAACTAGCCAAAGATACAGGAAAGAAAAAAGAATTTTAGGTATAAGGACAAGAAGGGTAGAAATAAAATTGTCACTATTTGCAAATGATATGATCATCTATCTAGAAAAAAGAACACCCTATTAAAAATAAGAGGGTTTAGTAATGTTTTTGGAATAAAGATCAACTTTGAAAAAATTAGTATTATTTCTACTAATCTACTCCAGGTATAGACATCGAGAAAAAATTTTAAATTGAATATTTAAAATCTGGATGCCTACTTAAAGAACATCATGCATAAAATTGAAAAGTTGAAAGAATGAAAGCAGATATTTCATAATATCTAAAACTGGTAGGGAATTAATATCTCGCATATACAACAAATTTCTACAAAATGTTAATCAAGAGACAGGAGTTCAAATGAAAAAGTGAATAAAGAATATGAACAAGCGATTTCAGAAGAGGGGAGCCAAAAAGCCTACAAGTATATGAAGAAATATTCAAACTCATTAGTGACAAGAGAAATCCAAATTTAAAAAATGGGCTACAAAATTATACACAATAGACTGAAAAAATAAGTAAGCTAGACAACGTTAAGGGGTGGCAGGGATAAGAAGATTATTGTTGTGGGTGGGAGTATGGACCAAAGTATTTAGGGGAGCAACTGATAAGGCTTGGTCAAATTAAGTATAAATATATATCCTATTAACTCGCAATGCTGTCCCTGGGTAAGTATTCCAAAGAAATCTTTGTAATATTCCATGATAGGACAAGCATGAGGATGTTCATTATGCTGGTGTTTGAGGTAAAAGGGAATTAGTAGCCACCTGCGTGGTAATCACTGGGGAAAATGAATAGTTAAAATATGGCAGCTATATGTCACAGACTATTACATAGCAGTTAGAAGCAATGTAAGCACGGAAACATAAATAAAGGTTAAAATATAAGGTTATATAAAATAAAATAGTAAGAAACATAATGAGATACATAGCACAACACTATGTATTTAAATTTTATGTGCATAAATTGGGGAGAACAGAGGGAAGAGAATTAGGTAACACAAGCTTGACCATGAGATCAGAACTGCTGAAGCTGAGACAAGGACATACGGTGTGGTTCATAACATTATTCTCCCTTTTCCTTTTTATTCATTTGAAATTTTCTATATAAGAATTTTAAGGATATATGTATACAAAACAATATTCATGGAAACACAAACAAAAGAGAACAGTGCAATAGATAATTATTTTAGAATATCATATTAGAATGGTTTCCCATGGGCCAAGGTCAGGAGAATGGGTGGATAAAATATATAAATGATATAATAAGCGCTTTGCATGAACCAGTGATGACAGTGTACTATGAATTGAGGAGTGTGATTAACTCTACTTTCTCTCTATGCAAAAGATCCATTAAAAAAAAAAAAAAACAGCCAGGGAGTGCAAGAGTGCACGGTGGTCCCAGCTACTCAGAGGCTGAGGCCAGACAATCGTTTGAGCCCAGGAGTTCACATCTAACCTGGGCAACATAGTGACACCCTGTTTGTTTAACACACAAAAAAGGGTATGTATATTTCTTTTTTCCAGAAGGACCTGATTTAAACTGTGGAGATGAAGGGACTATAAAAATCATTATCTAATCATTATAACTCAGAAAACAACTGAGTAGCTGTTCTAAGTAACCAATTCACCATATATAACTATATATAGTTCTAATTCATATGAATGAATTAGAAATAAATAATATAACTTATCCTTTCAAGAGAAGTCATTTTGACAATAATATTCATCATAGAAAACTAGCAAAATCACTAAGGTGCTAACTACAAATTAAGGAGAAAAAATAGACTCTAAGTGCTTACACTCTAAAAGAATAAAGAAAAATAGAACAAAGGAAAATACTCCTGCACCAGAGGGTATAAACCGTTTTACTTGGTTCATGCAGTGGTAAAAGTGGATCTTTTTCAAAGGTGAAATTTTATGCTGATATTGAAAGATAAAGATTTTAAAATCTGTATTTCTGGTTTCTTTTGAAAAAAATCCTGAGAATTGATTTTATGGCTTCTCATTCCCACTTAGAAAGGATCCTAGAGCTGAATAGAAGTGCTCCATTTATAGGTCACATACTCTCCAGGCTTCCATTGTCCCCATCTGGCCAGCAATATTACTTAAAGTATCTTTTTTTATTTTTTTGAGGTTTATACAACTTGTATCTCACTTGAAAGTTTACTAAAATGTAGTCAGAAATTTACTTAGCCATGTAAGCAATAATACGAGGCATGAACAGAAAGGTAAGTGAAAGGATATGCTAGGTCAAGAGAAATCTTTAGGGAGTCAGGAAATAATGAAAAGAGGTTTGGTATTCAGAGGTAATAATACTATATGATATGATGACAGGGTTTTTTGGAGTGAGCAAAGAACAAACTCTTAATATGCTTAAAGGAACTGATAAATGATTACATTAAAAAGAAAATGGTGCAGTGCATGATAGTAGTTTTGTGCTTAATTATTTTTTTCCAAGTTTAATTCTAATGCCTGAGTTGAAATAACAGGTTTGATAAAACTACTTTGTTTATTCTCCACTCTTGGTTGGTCTGTATTCCTCCATAATAATATATCATTTTTTAATCAACTGCCTGCTACAAATGAAATCTGACACTTCCCATCAAGATGGTACTATGGCATTAAAATTTGTATCTGAATATGAATGAGTGTGATTGTGAGGTCACCTAGGGCCAGTGATAAAAAAGAAGCAAATTTAGCAAGTCAATTACAATCTGGCAACCCTAACAATATAAATAAAATTATTTATGAGACTATAGTTATTACTTACGTTGAGTGTCTAACTTCTAAAGATCTTGTCTGTAAACCACAAAGCCTTCAATATCTACTCTCCACATGTAGAAACTGACATCTTTAATGTACATCTAAAAGAGAAGCATGAGAAAATATCATGAATTTGAAGTCACAGACATTGTTCAATTTATTTTAAATATAAGAGAACATTTGGAAGTTATTCTTTATGATTTTCTTTAATAAGTTTGAACAAATGGAGGTGGGTATTATAAAGCATATTTTATGTAAATAAATAGCAATAATATTAAGATTTCCCCCTTAGAAGAATCAGAAAGGTCTTGAAACATACATTATGATCCACATCATAGAGCTGAGTATTTTCTATAGTACTAACTTTATCTCACTACCTAGTTTCTATGCAAAATTTATAATAAATATAATTTAAAATACATTGATTCTGACATCCTACATGAACATAATCCCGTCCCAGAAAATAATTTGCTTGCACAAAATTATTACAAAAATATATTCTTGAGGGGCATACCTCCAACCCTTGCTAGGGATAGGCAAAGATATAAAATGTAACCAAAATGTTTGTACTCTCATATTTTCCTGAAATAAGAAACAAAAAGAAAAAAAAAAATTCTTGAATACATTTGAGTTGCCTATTATAGCCAAAATTATAGAAATCAACTCGTTCAATATTCTATCCTCATGAAAAAGTAAAAATTCTATTCCTCTTATCACTTAAACTTCCCAATCAGTACTTTACACCAACCTAATTAAACTGAGCAGAAAAGGCCTTTTAAGAGAAGTTGCCCCTAACAGACAAATGAGATTATCCAGAGAAAATGTTCTTTGCCTGTAGAACTTGATTCTGACTTTCTTGACAATACAGTTAGGAAACAAGATTTGAATGCTACAGTGTCATACTTTAGTATGTGGTTTTGAGTACTAAGAATTCTCAAGACTAACATAAATGGTTTTTGGAATAGCAACATCACTGTCCCTTTTGCTCATCAGCGTAGAGCTGCTTCTCAGTTGCATTTGTCCATTAAAAACACTTGAGACACTTAAAAAATATATTAAGACTCAGTGGATTTCTTGGATATTCTGATTTAATTAGTATGAGGTAGGGCCAGGGCCTAGATATTTTTGGAAAGCATTAAGAGTCCCAGGTATGGCATGTGCCTATAATCCCATCTACTTGGTAGGCTGAGTCAGGTAGCAAGACTCTGTCTCAAAAAAATTAAAAAAAAAAAATATATATGTATATATATATTTTTTAGCATGAAGAAAGGATAACTTTTCCTTTGATTGAGAAACAATGTCACTGAAACTGTTTGACTTAGTTTCTATATATTAATAAGACATGAACTTCTAAAAAATATTGTCTACAGATGTCCACGAAAAACATGGTGTTACTCACTAATCTATTATACATTTAAAATGACTTCAAAGTTTCCATGACACACACAAACATACCTCAACAACTATGTAATATCTTAGATTACATGGATCCAAGCATGATGCAATGGCAGTTACAGTGAATCTCATGCATTTAATTACCAAAGGACTTTAAAATATAGAACTCGAGGTGTCATGACCAGAGATTCTGGTACAGAAGAACTAAGCTGAAGTCACAGATTCTGTATTTTTTATAGGCATCTTAGGTGATTATAATGCAGGTCTATAGTCTGTGTAGAATAGTGCTCTAAGCATTTATGAACACTATTACTAGACTCTCATTATTAGCATATAAAATACTCCTTGAGTTTTATTCTAAGACAATATTTCTAATCTTAAAAAACAATCCCAAGACCCACTGGTTTAGGAAAGAACTTTGAATGTATACTGAATAGGACTTCAGCAATAAATCAGTGTAGATAAATGAAAATAATGTTTATGGATTACATATTTTTTAAACTTGGCTATCCTCCTAAGTAAAGTCTGTAGGTAGATAATAAATAAAATAATTGCGGCAAAAAAGAGAGAAATAGAGAGAAATATTCTGTAATGAATAATTTACTTAAAACTTTAAAACTAGAAACATGTCCTCAATATCTCAGAATTTAAATTTTTTTGTCCTTAGTGGGGGCAGGGCCAGGAAACACTTGTAGCATCATTTTCTCTGTTTAAATACAAAGTCAAAATTTTTTTGAAGAGAATGTCTTGAATCATTTTCCTTATGTGCACACACTGTATAACGACTAAAAATAAAATGAAATAGGCTGTTAAATTTTGGTTTTGCAAATTGTTATGAACAAGTCCCGAAATACTTCGTAGGAAAAATAATATATTCATACACACACATTCCTTAAGATTCTTTCTGAAAAAGAAAATTCTAATAAACAAAGGTAGGAATCTGAATCTTTGCTATATATAATAGATGATGACCTCAATAACTACTAAACCTAAAAATTATCTCTTAGCTCTTATCTTCCTTACCTAGTTTAGATGTGCTATTTATAAAGTGTCTGTTTTACATGCATGTGCTGCTAAAGACCTCAGATTTCTACAAGTTAAAAATCAATTTACTGTTTATCACTACAGTTGATTTTTCCCTATATATTTTAATAAGAAGCAATAACACTGTAAGCACACATAATACTCTACATCACGAAAGAATTTACTATAGCATATTAAGCTTTAATAATTAAAAAATACATTTCTAGCTAATAGACATTATTAAATATCACCAATATATGTCATAAATTGCTGAAATTTCTTCCTTTTAAATATGGTAATAATGTCTAACAGATACTAAATTCTAAATCTTAAGTAGTATGATTAATTTAATTCTCACAAAAACCCTAGGAAATATTATCATCTACATCTTACAGGTAAGGAAACTGAGGAATAGACAGATCAAGTAACTTGCCCAAGGTTCCATAGCTAATAACTGGCAGAGCTGGGTTTCAAACTCTAGCTGTGTACACTTAACTATGGTATTTCTTGAAGGCCTCATCCATTAAACTGAAATCTCTAATAGCTCTGGAAGCCTCACTAATATATCTTCATATTAATTTCTGTATTATGCCCTCCACTCTTTTGCAAGGTTTGTCAGATTTCCCATCTGCAAAGAGAATGTTATGGTGCTCCACTTAAACTTTTCTTCTTCCTCACAAAAAAGATGATTTCTTTTTTTTTTTTTTTTAGATGTATCTGATAAAGTTTTAATATCCAAAATCTACAAAGAACTCAAACAATCAGCAAGAAAAACAAACAACCTCAACAAAAAGTCAGCAAAAGACATGAAAATGGCACTTTTTCTAAAAATTTACATCAGGTAATTTTCTAAGAATGGAATAATTAATACCCATAAACCCATCATCCATATTTAATTCATCTTAGTATTTTTCTATGTTTTTTCAGAATTTTTAAGGAAAAAATATGACACATACATACACACACACGCGCGCGAGAGAAGTGCCAATCTATCCATCCAGATTCATTGTTTTCCATTCCTCTCTATCAAGAGAAAAATCACTAAATTGTGATATATTTCTCAAAATATATTTCATTAAATATGTGCTGTATATCATATTATTCTGAGACTTTTTTCACTCAATCATGTATTTCAGTAGTTAAGTGATATATATTCCTATAGTTTATTTATAGTAAATACTGTATAGTTTGTTTATATTTCATATTTTGTTTAGATTGCTTCCAAATTTTACCATTATAAAGATATTGCAAATGCATATCTTTGTTCATACAGCCTTTACATTTAGTCAAGACTTTCTATTGGGTATGTATGTTAAACTTTACAAACACTTTCCCCAAAATAGCTCTTCATCCTCCTGTGAAATTTTATGTCTTGGGAAGGGATAAAATATCATTTTATTTTAGGTTTCCTAAATTTGTTTTCTATTCACTTATTTTTCCTTTTCTTTGAGTTGCTCATTCATAGTGTTTCCCACTTCTATTCTATTTCTCACATCCTCTTAACTTTACCCTAAGCCAATGCTTAGTGGATAGTTTTATGAAGGCTTCTACTCAGTTATCACTATCAGCTTACTGACTCAAACATCTTCCCTGGCCTAGAACAGATTGAAAGATAAAAATCTGTGGTGGATTGTATTTTTTATCTTAATTATTTACCATTCTTCTCCCTGGCCAGAGTTTCATCATGGACAGAGAATGTTTCCTTGCCCCACACTTTTGGGCATGTTCATGATTTATCCTTTTAACAGTGATCTATAGGTAAAAGTAGAAGGGTACTATTTCAGAGCCTAGGGCTTAAGAGGTTTTGCATTTTGTGCCTTTTCTCTCGAGCTTCTGACACTCCTTGAGAAGAACAGAGTGGTCCAAAGAGAATAAGACATTCAGAACAGCGGTTTACAACTGATGTACAGATCTGAAAAAGCTTCCCACACCTTAGCTGTGTTCCAGAGAAATCTAGATGAATCAAACCTATATTAGCCAAATTTCAGAAGACTACAGATATGAAAAAACCACCAATAATTGTTTTTTTTTAACCATTCAGTTTTCCATATTTTTGTTAAGTAACAACAGAAAACCCGCATAGTAGATATGGTAGATATCTCCTGTAGACAGAGGACAGTTATAGCTAAGGAATTTAAATCTCTAAATTCATTTTAATTTCTCTTAGCAGTAGAGGCAATATCTCTCCTGTGTTCTCCTGTGTTTTAGGCAACTTGTTCTTCTCTGTATAAAAACCTTCTTCTAACTTCAGCTGGAAACGTTGACTTATAAACTGTTGCCTGTTTTCTATGGCCCAACCTCCAATATTTCTCATTGGTTTCAGTCCATAAAGAGTTAGATTCCATTATTGATGAGAGAAGAAAATACTCTGAGAATAGATAGGCTATACCTTAAAAGAGATATAAACTCACCAGTCTGTACTGTCATAAAGTTGGCAATTGTACATGTGGGACTGAATCTAAGGTAGTCAGACCAAAGTAGAATAAATATGCCTCAAATTAGCTGAATTTATTGACATGAGTGGAAAGAGAAGATTTAAAATATTGATATGAGCATCTGGATATAGTGTTAGGTAAGCCAGCTACCCAAAGATAAGATTTAATTTCAGCTTAGGTTAATGAGGTAGAAATGCCAGAGTTTTCTTGGTATAATATATATTAGAGGGGGATGTTCACAGACTCCTTGTTATAGCAATGTTAGAATGGACCTATTATGTGTAAGTTGTTCATTTACCCCAAATTTCTATCCCCAGAGAATATAAGAGGACTTTCTAAACTTCTAGAAAGCAAATCCATTCACTCAAAAGAGTCTTCTAACTACCAAGTATTAAAAACAAGATTGGTGAGGAGGCACTAATGTTCTTGATGAGTTCTATGTTGGTAGTTTTTATAGGCTAGAAATGACAGTGCTTGCTGTTGCAGTGAAATTGGATTTCTTGATATGAGTTAGAATAATGAAATATAAGAATGCACAAAGACTGTTGGATATGCTTGACTGTCAGATACAAAAAGCAAATAAGCACATAAATCAAAGAAACAGTGGAGATCAATGGATTGATTCACAGTGGTTGAGTGGAGATCAGAGTGGAGGTGAATGTATTGATTCAATTAACCATAGCAGTGATTAATGGCTGAATGGGTTTCTAAAGATGAAATATATGGACAGTCTACTATGGTGCTAATTTACATATATAGAATGAAATGTATACGTCTGCGGGACAGAAACGTAATCCAATTTTACTTTGTAGGGATTCCCAGCCTCTTACACAATTCCCAGATCTAAGCTATGTCACAGACTCAGTCCTTCAACTGAAGGTTGGGGTGCGCCCTTTTGAAGAATAATCTTTTATATATTTATAGGTAGTCCATGTATCTTCCTAAAGCCTTCCTCAGAGAAATCTGAAGCCATTTACAAGTATGACTATTCACTTGTGAAAGAAAAATATTGAGACCTTTTAGGTGTTATTAGTACTGGTTCTGAAATTATGCTTATCTCTGAAATGCCACTGCTTTACCTGTAGGAGCACAAGACTACTGAGGTCAGCAAAGATGAGATCACAAATTCATTTTATTTGATTTTGATTTTGTTCACAGTACCTGAATGTATAGCATAGTTGATATACTTAGTAATAGAATCTCCACATTGGAATAAGAACTTTTACGTAGAAAAGCTCAATCAGAAGATCTTGCCATGCCCCTTCAGACTCATCGACACTTTAAACTGAAAGCAATTCTGTTTCTCATGGGACTTATAGTGATTAGTGTCACCTTAAAAGGCTTGAGAGTTACAGGGGTGGTGATTCCAGATATCCCCATTCATCTCACTAGATAGGATGATGAAAAAGCTAGACAGGCCATAGAAAATAATAGAAACAATAGAAAACTATTGGAAACTTAAGCAGGATCTGAAAAATATTTCAATTTTTAGATGCTGAATTTCAAGACAGATAAATAGAGCTCCTGGTACTTCAGTCCAGATGTAACCTGGAAAAAGAGTTCTTTTGTATTCTAACCAGGGAATCTCCAGTTGAATCTGTCAAAGTGTTTTTTTAAGACATTTTAAAAGACCTCAATAAATTAAGAGATATTAATTCTCCTCAAATTGACCTACAGATTCAATAAAATTCCTATCAAAATTCTACCTGGTCTTAGTTTGCTTGTTTGGATGTATAAATTTTAACAGAATTTCTTCCATTGATTGTAACAGACAAAATTGACTAAAATAACTAAGGCTGCCTGAAACAGTTAAAATATATGATATTTCTTGCCATACTTGTATTGAGATATTTCAAAGGTAAGTAATCAAGATTTATGGCACTAGCACATGGATGACTAACTGAATAAGCAACAGAATAGAAGCAAAGAAATAGAACTATTTGTATGGGGAAACTTGATCTATAACCAAGAAGGCATTAGAGATCAGTGAGTAAAAGATGGACTTATCTAATACATACAGCAGAGACATTACTTATTTGTATGAAAAAAATCAACTTAGATTTCTACTTCATATTACATACACTCACATACAGAATATTCCTTATGTAAGAGATTTAAACATTTAAATTTAAATAAAAGAAAGGACTTTAAATATTTTAAAAGGAAATATAAGAAAAAATTATTTTGTCCTAGTGTAGATAAAACATCATTAAATAAGATATTAGTAAAGTGTAAAACATGCACAAAGTAATTGAATAATTCAAATATATTAAATTTCAGTTTTAGTACTCATATAAAAGGTGAATGTCTACTTCAACTAGAAGATATACTCAATACACACAGCTAACAAAGGCATTAATAAATATATAAATATTCTTACAAATCAATACGAAGAGAACAATAATGGGCATATGTCATAATTAGGCATTTCTAGAAAGAAAAAATTAAATATCTCAAAATGTATGAAAAATTCCTCAACCTCATGTTATCATGAAAATGTAGAGAAAAACCACAATGAGATATGATATTATACACAGCCCAAAATGGAATACTCTGACAATGACAATAGAAACATTTATTTACTGTTGTTAGGAGTACAAACATCCCATTTTTGAAAATGAAATGAAGAAAACATGATTTAGTAAATGTGGTCATTTCTACCCAATAGTTCAACAATTCTATTTCTAGCTATGTAACCTAGAGTAACACTAGTTACTTGCATATTTGGAGAAATATCTGAGAACCTTAATATTATTGTTGATAAGACAAAGGAGTTAAATAACACAAATATCTATGACCTGTAGAATGGTAAATACATGTTGGCATATATTTAAGATGGATTATTCTATAAAAGTTAAAAATGAGCAACAGACATACGCATTAACAGGTATTACAGATGCATTATCAACAAAAATTTTGAGAAACCATACATAATATTATTTCACTTATATTAATATGCGAGTTAAAGAATGTTTTGTTTGGGCATACATACAAATTGCTAATATTGTAAATTAAAGGCAGGAGTGGTAAACATAAATTCAGGATATTTAATATAATTGAGTGGGAGAGAGGAGAATATATGTGGGACAAGCACAGATGTATCAATAATGTTCATTTTCCTAGGGTGCAAAACAGGCACATATTTGCTCAATTCGCTAAATTCCACATATAAAAGAATTAATTCAATAAAAAAAGCCCCTCACCTGTTTGCCAGATCCACACAGGTTCCATTATTTTTGCAAGGTTTAGAGGAACACTCATTAATTTCAATTTCACATAG
Organism: Lepilemur ruficaudatus; assembly: GCA_963574885.1. NCBI lineage: Eukaryota > Metazoa > Chordata > Mammalia > Primates > Lepilemuridae > Lepilemur > Lepilemur ruficaudatus. The sequence continues at coordinate 8,289 of CAUYRT010104937.1, read as the reverse complement.
AGGTCCGAAAAACCCGGGTCTGCAAATACATCTTTTAACCAAAAACATTAACAATTCCATTAGCATAAATGTATCAAATCAAAATTTCAACTAATTATAGCAAGGAAAATTTTTAACAATTATAAATATTGCTTCATTTGAAAACTGAAATTCTTAACATGTATATATCTAGATACATAAAAATGCATCTGGATATTTTTTGGTTTTCTCTACCTGAAATTGTTGACCCCATTTTCACAGTCCCTATAATTCTGGCATGGAAGATAGAGGCACTCATTCATGTCAATTTCACAGTGTTCACCTTCAAATTCTGCAAAGAAAGATGATATGGGTATGTATGAGCAATTCTGTGTATAGAGTATAAATATCAGAATGAATGATAGAGAGTCTAGAGAATAAGTTATGGTTAAAAAAAAGAAAAGGAAAACACCTTATGTCAAGCTTCTCATAAAACTCTATTTCACATAATCTTTGCATACAAACATGTCAGTTTCTAGATTAATGAGTTCGCATGAAAGAATCAAGGGAGGAATACTCTACTAAATCCCTTGAGAAAGTAGAGTTGTTGATAATGTCTCTGTTGTTTTAAGGTATTTAAATGTTTGAACAAGAAGAATTGAAATGATCTGGAAAGCAAATGAATTAATGTGATGACCAATCTTAAAGTAAAATTGAGCTTCAATGATCAAATTTATTCAAGGCAGTTAGCAGATCAGGCAAATTATTTAATTGCTTTTCATATTTAGTGATTCAAAGAAAACAAATTATTTTGATTCATAGCTACATAATCAGTCATCCATTTAAACACATGCCAGTTATATTAAAAAAAACAATGAATGTGAAAGAAAATTATACAGACTGCTAAAAAGAGGAAGTTGTATTTATTTCAACACATTTGCATCATAAAAATCTACATATCACTTTTTAAAATACAATTAAATATTTTAATAATTATAACTGGTTAAACAATCAATTTCATGGATATATATTAACTAAGTGTAACAAAACATTAATATATAGTCATTTTTTCCTGTTAACATTTTTCCTATGCTAGTTTAAAAATATAAGAAACAAGATTTTCCTTTCCCTTTTTCAGTGATATAACTGAAAAGCACTAAATAATTGCAGTAACACTATAGATGTCAATATGCAGTCACATTTATTTAGTCTGAGGAACAGAAGGTCATTCAAGTTACTTTAAGAAAACAAGCACATGGCTGGGCATGGTGGCTCATCCTTATAATCCCAGCACTTTCAGAGGCTGAGGTGGGACATCTCCTGAGGCCAGGGGTTCGAGACCAGCCAGGGTAACATAGAGAGACCCTGTCTCTACAAATAATTTTAAAAATTAGCTAGTTGTGGTGGCATGTGTCTGTAATCTCAGCTTTTTGGGAGGCCAAGGCAGAAGGATTGTTTGAGCCCAGGAGTTCGAGGCTGCAGTGAACAGTGATCATGCCACTGCACTCTAGCCTGGGTGGTAGAATGAGACCCTGTCTCTAAAAAAAAAAAAAACAAGGAAAGGAAGAAAAGAAAAGAAAAAAAATGTATTCATTGTTTACATAAACATAGACTGAAATTAATTGGACCAGAAAAGTATCTGAATGGAAATGGGCAACCTAGGAATGGTTGTCTTCCTCTCATAGTACCTTCCACCTTCTGATATAGCTTCTTCTCCTCTATCACAAATATCTCTTTATATTTAAAGTGTCAAATAATTTGTAATGTTGGCATGCAAATGAGATAGCACAGCTTCCTTGGTCTCTATGTCTACATTATGACATTTCAGCTTCAGCACCTACTGCTCAATGGAAAATTCCCACAGTATTTCCTCAGATCCCCATGACAGAATATGAAATTGACCTACTTTATTTTTTCACACCAAACCATGCCACGAGTTATTGACATTTTTTTGTGTTGTCTACCATCAGATCAAACTCCAAACCTGCCTCCCATTGGAATTTAACAGGGAGGTTGGTATTACATCTTATAAAATCTGGCTGCCTCTTTCTCAGGATACAATATGGAAAACTAGAAATTACTCAATCCAAGAGAAAACAAAAGAGAAAAAATGAACAAAGTACAGAAACAACAAACAGAAAACAAAGAGCAAGATGGTTTATTTAAAGACACAGATATCAATGTACACATTAAATACGATTTTTAAAAAATTAAAAGGTAGAGGAAGACTAAATAAAATATCACAAATAACTGTATGATACCTAAAAGAAATTCATTTAAAATATAATGACAAAGATAGGTTAAATTTAAAAGATGGAATGAAGGTACACTATGAAATACTAAATATAAGAAGGCTGGAGTTCTTATGTGACTATCAGACAAAGCAGTCTTCGGGACAAGCAATAGTTTTAATGTCTTATTTTTTCTTACTCAATTCTCAGAGGCTTCAAGTGAATCTCCGAAGTTACATGCTTATAATTTATTCATGTGCTATATGCTGTATCCTCAGCATTAAAAGCAAAGTTAAAATGAGTTATTTCCAAGTTAATATGGTTCTCCTTATTTTAGGTGAGCAAGCTGTTATTACTCCAACACACTCCATCATCCTTCAATCACCATAGCTGTTTTTATATTTAAGTTATAAATTTCATAGTATGGTTATAGACAGCTTCTATTTTCAAAAGATGTTCAATTCTTTAAATACTTGAATGTAGTTAGATTTTTTTACAAGTTAAAGATTTAGGAAGTCGGATACATTTCACCATTCCTACTTTCAGCATGATTCATTTTCTCTGGGAGGCAGGGTAGTTTGACACTAAAGTGTTTCTTAGGAATGTTCTTTTGAGGCGCCAGAACTGAGGGTCACTGGCTAGCTAAAGACAAGTGGCAGTGAGCCGCCACGATTTCAGCTGAGCTGATGAATCAGAAGAACACTCAGGACCTGGTAACTCTGACAGCTCACAGGATAATCTTGTTTTTCTTGATTTTGCCTTATTCATTAAGTTTGACATTTTTGAGATGGAGCTTTGTTACCAACTAGCAACATGTCAATGGGCTGAGGAAATGAGATTGCTGAAATGCAGTAGACATTGGGAGAAAAAATAAAGTAGATGTGGACTGCATTCAAAATAAGCCAAAGCTTTGCTGAAAAACCTTATGTTCTAGAGATTTAAAAAAGTGAAATGTGTATACAGTTGTGTCGCATACAATGTCTTGGTCAATGACAGACCACACATATGACAGTGCTCCCATAGGATTATGATGGAGCTATATAAAGGAGTAGGCTATACCATTTAGGTTTACGTAAGTACACTCTATGATGTTCGCAGGATAACAAAATTGCCTAATGGTATTTCTTAGACTGTATCCTGATGTTTAAGCAACACATGACTGTATACTGAGTCTCAAACTATGCATTCTATTGTCCTAGGTGGTTGGATGCACCAGCTAAAAGATTATCCAAGAGAAAGTTCAGTTAATTAAGTTTATGCTATTCCTCTGCTATTTATTGCTATCCAGAACTGTTTAGCTGAATCTACTTTGTTGACTGCAGTAAGGCCTTTGCATGCTCAAACAGTGAATCATTCTTAAATGAATGCTTTCTTGATCATTTTCTTATATTCTCTTGTCTGCATATTGCTATAGCAAATACACATGAATGGTTAGTAAATGATATTATTTTTATACTTCCCTACTCCTGCAAAACATATATTAATAAAATGAGTTAATAAGCTTACCCCTCAAATCTAGGTTCTAAATCAATCTACATCACAGGTATCATTTTTAAAATCATTTAATATTTTCTCATTTTTAGCAAGTTCAGCCTTTTTGCACTTGATTGTCTAGAAGATATTATATGGAGGAGAGTACATTAATAATAGCGAGATTTTTAGGTAGCATTTTATCATTCAGGACTATACTTTAACAACCTCCACTTTGGAAGTGGTATCAGTTAGAGTCATTGGAAGTGAAAGTAAGCAGGAAAAAAACCTAGTGTATACCACAACATGCATTCAAATAAGGTAGTTAAAAATGATATATTTTAAAACAAAAACTAAAAATATTAAAAATGAATTATTTTCAAAACCATTAAAAGGTATTTTTATTTCTTCTTAATCTAATTTCTCTGGATCTTAAACTTTATGAAAAAAAATCTCAGAATTCTCTTAGAAAACTAGAATTTTTTTAATTGTAATTTTATTTTAAAACATTTTATACAAATATTAATATTTTCTAAAATAATTAACCAATATTATACACAGCTATGGATTTAACTTTAAAAACTATAAAATATGAATACACAAGACTAATATTTCTATCAATAGTAGGCCTCAATAAGGTTTTTAACATCAATTTTAAAGTGAAGTTTAACAAAAAATAGAAGTGCTAATATTTTAAATGTAATAATTATTTAACATGTTTTTAAGTTTAATTGTCCATATTTTTTGAAGAATTTTCTAAATTTAAATTTCCACAGCCATTTAAAGTTAGTAGAAATGTGCTACTATATGGGCACATGTTTTTAATTGTCACCAGAAGTAATTTCTAATTTAGACAAACTGTTTTGTCAAATGACACATTTATTTGGTGCAATTATATACCTTAGATAATGTGGTATTACCGTAATGATAGTACATATACAGAAGTAATAGACACATTTATATGCAACTACTTGTCTTTACTGATACTACAAATCCATCAAGCTTAGGATCCCAATTATAAATCAATAACACATCTAAATGGCCTGATTCTGCTTTCACTATAACAACTTACAGAACATCTTTTTCACATTTTAATTGTCATTGAAAGAAGCTTTAGTTTCTTTCACCTTGGATTAAGAGACTAGATTTGGAAACTAAGCCCTTTACATTAAATTAAAACTATTCAATAGGGTGACTTCCTCTCCTGTAAACTGGGACATAATTCAAAGTATAAAAAATCATTCACAAAGAGAACAATAGAAAACAAATATATGCCAAGAATGAAATGATTTTAGATCCCCAACTATACACACACATATGCTAATATAGTAATTCCACTGTATGCTATAAACACGCACATTCACAAGCACTTTTATCTAAAGTGATCGTTATCTCCTTCAGCCTCAAGTGGTTTTTATATCTTATTTTTTTTTTCTTTACCAGCATGAAGTTGAATCCAGTTCATCAAACCTCTTCCACTTAATTAGCTCTTTCTCTTCACTATATGTGTTAACCATTATTCATTTTGGTCATATGCAATATAAACAAAAACATTAAGGCAAGGAATGGGATTTATTGGTAGCCTAGTTGGGAGGGATACCAGGCAGTTTGCAGAATTGAAGAAAGAACTATAGGAACTGCCAGGTCTGGATCTCATTCTTTCCCAAATGCTTCTCTCCTACTGTATACAGATAATTTCCATGTGAAAAGAGCATAGTGGTTGGCTTCCCCAGCTGAAAAACTCTGGCAGAAAGAGAAAGCCTCTTCTCTCAGCATCAATTCCAAAGGAAGCTGAATGCCAATATTCTAGTCACATGCCCAGACTTGGATCAATCATCATTGCCAGAGGGATGGTATTTACTGTGTTAGCTTAGATTCTTACAAAAGAAGAATCTGAGATAATGATTTGTTCACAAATATTTTATTAATATTTGAGAGGCAATCCCAGGAATTACTGCAAGGGAGTGACAAATATAACAGGGATGAGAGTGATGTAAACAGCAATTTATTGCTGTGGACAACTGAAGCTCCACATGCCAGAGATCCTCTTAGAAATCATGTAGATCATAAGTAGGAGTTGTCACACTAAGCAAGAAAGTTCTATATGTATTCACAAGTCTTCATTCTTTGTGCATATCTTTGCCATATATGGAAAATTCCTACTGCATTGTACTTTAATGGTTAGTTAACTTGTGTTTCTTCTTCAAATTTATAGTTCCGGACGGGTGCAGTGACTCACGCCTGTAATCCCAGCACTCTGGGAGGCTGAGGCAGGAGGATTGCTCAAGTTCAGGAGTTCAAAACCAGCCTGAGCAAGAGTGAGATCCCATCTCTACTATAAATAGAAAAAGAAATTAATTGGCCAACTAAAAATATATAGAAAAAATTAGCCGGGCATGGTGGCGCATGCCTGTAGTCCCAGCTACTCGGGAGGCTGAGGCAGGAGGATTGCTTGAGCCCAGGAGTGTGAGGTTGCTGTGAGCTAGGCTGATGCCACGGCACTCTAGACTAGGCAATAGAGCGAGAATGTGTCTCTAAATAAATAAATAAATAAATTTTTAGTTCCATGAGGGCATATATTCACCACATTTAATTTCTCCAGAACCTATCTCAAGACTTGACATATTATAGGAAATCAATGTATGTTTGTTGAATCAGTTAATAAAGAATAAAAGTATTAGATTTCTAGAACACTATCAACATGCAGCAGCAAGACTGATCTGTGTTGTGTATAGAGCACCATTTAGAGAGGCAAAGTAATCTTTACTATAAAATAAATTTTTAAGTGTATAAATTGTTCACTAAATATTCATAGCTAATACTATTGAGGTGTCAGAAATAAACCCCATTTGTTTCTAGGAATCTTATGAATTTGTTTTATGTGCTTTTTAAAAATTTATTAAAGCACTGATTTTTCTAATCATAGAAACACCTCCAAACAAATAATATTATATATAAAACAAACCTGCATTTTTTTATTTTTATTTTTTTATTTCAGAATATTGTGGGGGTACGTATGTTTTGGTTACATAAATTGCTTTGTACAGTTTGAGTCAAAGTTATAAGTGTGCCCATCACCCAGATAGTGTGCATTGTACACTGTGCATGGTACACTGTGATTTTCCCCACCCCATCTTCCCCCTCCCACCTGCTTGATTTCTGTTGTGTTTTACTTCCATATGTACACGTGAGTGCTGATTGGTTAGTTCCAATTTAATAGGGAGTACATGTGGTGTTTGTTTTTCCATTCTTGTGATATTTCACTTAACAGAATGTAAGAATTCTAGAAGAAAATGTTGGAAAAACTCTTCTAGGTATTGGCCTAGGCAAAGAATTTATGAAGAAGACCCCAATGGCAATCACAGCAATAACAAAAATTAATAAATGGGACTTGATTAATTTAAAAAGCTCTGCACAGCCAAGGAAATAATTAACAGAGCAAATAGGAAATCTACAGAATGGGAGAAAATACTTGTAAGCTATATATCTGATAAAAGGCTAATAACCAGAATCTACAAAAAACTCAAGCAAATCAGCAAGGAAAAAATAAACAACCCCATTAAAAAGTGGACAAAAGACATGAACAGAAGCTTTTCAAAAGAAGATAGACTAATGGTGAACAAATCTGCATTTAATTATGATCATCACATGGTACTTTTCCTACCCATTTTTCAGTAGAAAATATTCACAATATTTACAGAGACTAAATTTCCTCACCTCAGTTCTAATCAGAAGACAGAAGATTGCCCTTGTTTCTCTTGCAAAATATGATCACAGCAGTTCCGTAGAGAAACTATACCTATAGTTTTTAAGTAGCTCACATTGCACCGAAAAGGATTAGATTATTACCACAAGTTTCAATAATACTGACCAAAACAGCTTACCTACTGAGCAATCAGTTTGACACAAATCCAAAAGTCTCAGTTATTCTATTTTCTAGTCCTTCAAGGTAATTGTGAATGCAATTTACAATTTTTGTTGTCTAGCATGCAGTCACATTATTTCTCTAGCTCTGGAATTTTATCTATACTCATATTTATGTTGTGAGAGACCCTGTAGATTGACTAAAAACTATGAACAGAAATTCAGAAATACATATACTGAATCCTCAGACCTTAAACCTTAAATTTATTTTCTTGTGACGAGTCATATTCTAGTCAATTGACAAACACATGCAACTTGCAGAGATCCAGTGGAGTTTCTAAATGCTTTATCTGTAGAACATGTTAAGTCTTAGAATTCGTTGCAGTTTTTAAATGTTGGTACTTGTTAAAATGGAATTTGATCAAATATTTTCTTTAAAAAAAGGCTATAGTGGCTTTGACATAGACCCTATTTTAAATAACAGCTATTAAAGTGACCCAGGGCAAAGCTTCTAAAATATTCCATAGTGAACCTCTTTTTAATTGTCTGAGGTAGGTTTTTATTTTTTTTATTATTTATTTATTTATTTATTTATTTTTGAGACAGAGTCTCAGTCTGCTGCCCAGGCTAGAGTGAGTGCCGTGGCGTCAGCCTAGCTCACAGCAACCTCAAACTCCTGGGCTCAAGTGATCCTTCTGCCTCAGCCTCCCGAGTAGCTGGGACTACAGGCATGCGCCACCATGCCCTGCTAATTTTTTCTATTTTT